>JBBIGC010031729.1:0-12179 GCA_037576955.1 Lepidarchus adonis
ATACGTAGTTTGTATGCTTCTACAGTACATTCTTCTAAAGTAAATTTCTTTTTCACAAAGAACACTTTCAAAGATGTGGCAAACTGCAGTGAATAGAAGGTAAAGTCTCGCAAAGTTCTGGTGAATAAAAGCTTTAAATGCAGTAATTACATGAGCAGAGTGGAAATATTCTGTTGATTGTTATCTGTGTGTTTTATCAGTCTGGAAGACAGGCAGACAAGAGAAATAGCTTTTTTCTCTATCTATGAGTTTACTCTGTGCTATTTTCAGCCAAATTGATTACTGCATGCGTAGCACTTTTCCCCTTTGATCTATAGCATTTGCTAACTGGCAAAACAGCAGTAAGTGTCTTTATTGTTGAACACCAGCTTTTCACTCAGAGACGAGAGAATCTTCAGTACCTTCTGAAAGCAGAGAGGTCTCAAGCTCTGTTGGCCCCATGGCCACACCGCTGGTCCATGCTCTGAAACTTCAAACAGCACTAGCCCTGCATCCGTGCTCTCAAGGACTTTTCACACTGCAACGTGATCTGCAGATGTATCACCTCACCCGCCTTATTCTCCAACATATTCTCCAGACATCCAGTGCGTGAATCAGTAGCAAAACATGCAGTTCACTTTTGTTAGTGCTCTTCTCCTACTGGTGCTCTGGACCCGTGGCTGTGACATATCCTGATTCTTTCAAATGTTCTGCATTAGGCTTGTAAGCCATCATCCCTGCAGAACGTCCAGAATACTTTCAGACTCAGCGTTTTTCCAAACAACAAACCTTCTAAAAGACTCAGAAACATGCCATGCTACAGCCTGAGGGGTTGTGGTTCATTTTTGTCCTAGAGGGCATCTGTATAGACATCAGTGATGTCATTTTCCTATAGGAATACGCCCCCTCAGTCAGCCCGAGTGCTGCAACATAGCTACCGTTACAGGAAGTAAAACAACTGATTATATGCTTAAAAGAAAGGCTCCAATCCTATGAACATTGATAGGGCCTGGAATCGTTGCAGTTTTTTATTTAATGTCTCTACACTGCTGGTAAGCTGGAAGGATCACTACTGAGTCCAACTGCCTCTAACCCATCATCAGTGCTGTCACATTGCTGTGATTTGGAACTTTAAACAATGAATGTTTAAATGCACTCGTAACTCCTCATGTCACAACAGTAGTTAATGTATTACAGTCAATTTAACTTCATCTTTACAATCAGAGCTTTTATATTTTCACTGTTTTACTGTGTTTACAGGGTTACGCGAGTTATGTTGGAGATCGTAACACAACGACTCCTTTATTACTGTTTAAACTCTTGTGTTTGGTCATTAACCTGTCTAATCTCTGTTTCATTCCTCTGTTTCATTTGCTGTGGTATGTCTGTTCTTATATGTTGAATCTTCCATGTTGTTACAGGTCTCAGAATTTAACTTATGTCTTATGTCAGCTTGTGTTAATTCTATTTTAGTCTCAGTGTTGGTCAGTTGTTCAATAAGTCGTGTTGAACTGCATGCCCCTTTGTCTCTTCCTGACACCAAACCACTATAATTAAAGTAGAAAATCATTAGCTTTTCTCCTAGTATCACATTTCCCTCCCTAGTCGACTAAAGGCAGATGTCCCTGTGAATTGCAACTCCTCATTACCTTCTCTATTTTTTAGACTGAAACAAAACTCCCATTTTTTGACTGATATTGAAAACTGGGTGCTTTTCATTTTCCCCCAGTTGAACAACAGCAAAAAAGAGGTAATTCATTATGGCCTAAATAACGATAAAAGAAAGGTTATTGCTTATCTCAGTTCTAAGGCCCTAAACGGTAAATCAAAATGAAAAACCTTGGACTCAGAACTCAGCTTTAATAACTGTTTTAAATCCACAAGAAAGTCAGTTTTTTATTAATTGAAAATCAAAATTCTAAGACTTTATGGCTAAAAAAATAATTTGTACCTTTTTGTCCAGGAATCTTGACTATTGATTCCCCCACCTCAGAAAATTCCATTAGCCAGGTTCAAGTAATTCAGAACGCTGCTAAAAAGAGGAATGAACACATTTCTCCGGTACTCAGATCATTACAGTGGCTCCCAGTCAGTGTCAGGGTGGATTTCTAAATACAGTTGTGTGCCATCATTAAATGGGAGTCAGTCCTATTTACATTTCTGATGCTAAAAAATACAGGCCAATTTGACTTCTCAGTTTGATGTGATAACATCGTCTCTAGAACCAAAGCCAAACCTGGTGAGGCAGCCTTCAGGATCTATGCTGCAATCGGGTGTAATAAAGTGGGAAGGCACTAAAGTTCCCTGAAAGCTCCCTGGAAAAGGTTTCATTTTTCTTATGAATAACTAGAACAATTCTTGTTTTAACCATGGTTATGTGATAATATACTACCTTACAAATTCAAATTGTATTTGTCACATACACAGTCATACACAGTATGATGTACAGTGAAATGCGTTGATGACCACCCATGACCTTAAAGATATAGAAAAGTTTTAAAAACAAATAAGTACAGCAAAATATAAAAAGCATAAAAAACTTCAAAAAAAGAAATATATAAGAAATATAGAACCTTATTTAATATAAAATCATATCTATACAGTGAGAGAGAAAAAATGTAAAATAAAATTATAATATGTATATATATAGAGTGGGACAGGTTCAAATCCCAGCTCAGGCACTACTGAGGTAGCCTAGAGCAAGGTATTGTCCTATATATATTGGACAATATTGCTCTTGGGGTCCTGGGATAGCCGCCCACTGCTTAACGTGCGGATGGGTTAAATGCAGAGGTCACATTTCCCTGAGTATTCACAATGACAAACAGTGACAAAAAATATTTATGCTTTGAAACTTATTTTTTAATACAATGTGCCTACCAATGCATTTTTGTCATACTGAGATTCCCGTCTTTAGTTTGGTTACAGTGAAATGAGATTGTTATTAACTTGGCAGAATGTGGCCTTCTTGAGGCCTATACTATACTATACTTGAAATTGAGAGTATTCAAAGGTGAGATTCCTGAGTCTTTTTTTCAGGAGAAATATCTGAACAATGTAAGCCAGCATCATCTTCAGGTCTCACTTCATTGTTGACTGTTTTCCTTTTTATTTATTGGTCAAATGCTGCTTCTGGTTATAAGAAATAAAGAGATTTGCATCCTTAAAGATATTGTCACATGGCCCTGGGTTTACGCGGGGCCCCACCCCGCTTCGGAGATGTGATGCAGCCTATTGGAGATCAGCACTCCGCATAGCACCTGCGTCCTATTCAGCAAACGCTGCGCCTCGGACACACGGAGCCCTCTGGGGCAAGGCTGGCTCCTGATTCTGGGCTAATGAAGCCCGGAGCTGACGTGCTTAAGAGGCGACTTCGCGGACACGTGCGTGCTCAGCCTTAGCCCACGGTCGTTCCAGCCGGCTTCTGAGCACTCGCCTTATTTCTAAATCTGTATGTTCTTTACTTCTGATCCTTTTGCTCTACAGCTCTTTATTTTGTCCCAGTCTAACCTGTTGTGTGTTTTTGTTCTCTCCTTGTCTTGTGTATTTCCAGACGAAGGAGATACGCTTAAATGCCCTGAGGCACCGCCGCACGAACATCAGGCCTGAACTCTGCCCCAGCTGAGTCCCCTGTCCTGGCGTCCATGTGTTGGTGTCGTTCGTGTGCCTCCGGCTCACAATATATTATCCTAAAGTCAATCTGACAGTTTTTTTTTGTTTTTTTGTTGTTGTTTTTTTGCATTGAGAAATTTAGGGGCAGCCGTGGCCTAAAGGTTTGAGAAATGGGGTTTGTGAGCGAATGATTGTGGGTTCAATTCTTTAACTAGCCAATAGTCTGAACCCTTGCCCTTGAGCAAGGCATTGCCACTGCTCCAAGTGTATCAGCTCACATCCTTGGATGAGTAAAATGCGGAAAATAATTTCCTCTTTTCAATTCAACTCCTAATCAATTCCCATTACAGATACACAAATTAAAAGTAATTATTTTGTCATTTTTATGCCATTTTTACACAAGTAATGAGACATTATATAGGACAACAAAATGTGCCACACAGTTACAGTGCTTTGGAAATGTAGCTAATTTGTTATGTGTAATAATATTGTGTATTAATATGCATTTTAAAATATTTTCTAACCTTTAGCGCCCCCCCCCTTAGTGATCTTGTAATTATATTTATTATTATTATTATTATTATTATTATTATTATTATTATTATTATTATTATTGTTCTTTTATTCTTTTGCTGTGTCCTTGAGTGTTCTGAAAGGCACTTTCTCAAATAAAATGTATTATTATTAATTTTAATAAAATTGAATGACACAGGGAAAAAGTATTGAAGACGCGTCCTAAAATGCATATGCTTTTGTCACACTTCCATGTTTCAGATCAAAGAAATCGTTATATTAGACAAAGATAACCAAACTGAATACAAAACCATTTGTATGCAAACGTACTCGGCCCTTCAGAGAGGGGGCGAATACTTTTTCACAGCACTGTAATTAAGTGAGATTCAAGCCCAGTTTTAAACCCATTTTGATTTTGAAGAGCTACAAAGGGAAATGTCAACATGTGACATGCAGTGTGGGTGTGTATATGAGCAATTCTTCTTGACTGCAGGTGTATGTAGTTCAAGGCTGATGTGTGATGTGTGGCATGAACAAGAAGCTGCCTGAGATGTCATCAATGAGAAGAGAATGTGAAAGCTCCCCTGAAAGTTTGCTATGAATGTGAACAAAAAGAATGAATCCATTTGCAAATGGATGTCATTCATGTTCACTTCGCCATAACTTGAAAACAGCCTGAGTATATTTAAACCGTATACGAGTCTGTGTCCATCTGCCTCGTAGATAGATGTCCGAGTTAATGGTATTACCCAGAACATTGTCAGACCAACATAATTCCCTGCTAGCAAGTTATCCTGACACCACATGCTGAGCTCAAATGGCTTTGAACCTCTTCACAGGACGATACCGCTGCCAGATATAGTGACTAAATGCAAAATAAGTACATCACACTACAAACTAACACAGCGTCTGAAAACAGCAGGTAACACCTTCCCTGACATGCAGCGCAGCATGGCTCTGTATAGCATTCAGATGTATTTTATGGGGGGGAAAGGTATTTTTTAAACCCCAGTGTTCCCTCTAAGAGCATGTTTTTTGTAGGGTTGTTGTAATACAGCTGGGCAGTATATCGTTATTGTGATCAGTTGTGACCAAAATATGATTTTCCAACATATCGTGAGATCGTCAGTAAATAGACACTGTCAACATTTCAACAAGGGCATCATTAATGCTGCTCTTTACAAGGTCTTTCTATTGCACATTATCATACACAGAGGACGTTCAACATGCTTTACAGAGAAATAAAGAGCCAAAAGAAAAGTGAGACTAATATAAAGTTACTGGAAATGAAAATAGAGGAAGACAATCCTTAGAAAATAGTGAAAGCGGAAGTAAAGCATAAAAAAAAACTATGGAATTATAAATAAGATTAAGTAAAAATCAGAAAAGGTAGAGATAAAAAAATAATTAAATATGTAAAATAAATTTAAATGTGTCAGGCCCATATTGATTATAAGTATATAGTATTTTTGCTGATATAAGTGAACTTAATGCACTGAATGAAAATATTTTTTTATTAATTATACTTTGATTTCTTTTTATATTCTTCATTTGTTCCATCTTCACAGATGAGGGAAAAATACAAATCGTTACACAACGTGTTTCAAAAAAATTGAGCTCTTTTGTGGGTTGGGAGTGCTAACACATACATTTTCTAAATGTCACTCTAAGAGGAACCCAAAAGTTGGCAACCCTATAATAGCCATCACAATAAGGCCAGCAAATGTTTATGCACCTGCTTCCAGCACGTGAATTTCAAGAACTGACTGTTAACTTGATGCCTATCCCACTCCCACTGTGCTGAAATAACGAGAGTCAATGTTACTCACTTTGTGTGCCAGTGGTGTTCATGTTATGTCTGATCAGTTTGTAGATTAACAGTTGCTAAACTAAACTAAAATATGCTAAGCTAATTTCGTCCTGCTGCTAATGCAATGTCATTGGAAAGCTTAACACACTTAGAGGAGAACAGTAACTGCTAACTGTGCTGCTCTGTACGCCCACAGAGACTAAAGCCAATGATGCACTCTGTGGACTGTGTCAATGAGGAAAACCTCGGAATTTACCAAATAAAAAAATATAAAAAATAAATTACTGTTGCAGTGGTTATCTCTGTCATCCCACAGCAAAAAGGTCCTGGATTCGATCCCTGTGCCTGTGCTGAGTGTACAAGCTCCCTTTGTCTTTGCTTGGGTTTCTTTCTGAATGCACCAGTTTCCTCCCACTGTCCCACAGTCAGTTGGGATCAGTTCCAGCTTCCCAATGACCCCAAGATGAATTAAAACAAATAAATTAATCCTAAATGACAACCACAGTTTTTTTTCACCGTATGCCTATTGAGACATTACTTTTTATGTATAATAATGAAATTTGTGATGGAATACATTGTGTAGTATTCAACCAAAGCTGTTTTGCTCAGATCTGAAGAAAACTATATACGGTATATCTTCCAATAGTAGCCCCAGTGTTTATTCAAAAAATTATTATGACGCCCCGGCATTTAATTATGATTATTCTCCTTACAGACGGAATGGTGATGGTATTTACGGCCACAAAATGTCATGCAGCTTCTTTGCATTTATTTTGACAGAAGATAAAACATTGCTACTAAAATCATCCCTCTGTCTGTTCGGCGGTGATACTTGTCTGTGATTGGCTGTTATTGTGGGAGTGGTTTAGCACCAAATGCAGAGATAAGTTTAAACAGAGCCGCTTAATATCCATCAATATTCTTCAGATATCACAACAGAAATGAGAAATTACATGCGTTACACTCATATAACTGTCTTCAGAGGTTTGTTTTAAGTCGTTTCATATCTTTTAGGGAATAAATTCTGCTAAAACATGGAGGTAGAAAGTGAAAGATCTGAGTTGCATGCGCATGAAAGTTGACGGGTGGTTGTGTTACCCGGCTACTTTTGAAGACCAGCATCTATTTGTTTTACGACATTTCTTCAAACTACTGATCTTGAATCACCACTTGGAAATGTTAACCTTTGTAGGATAAGAGGAGGAAGAGACAATGGAGGCCCAATTGATGAGGACTTTTTTCATGAGGAACTGAGACAGAGAAAGTTGATCTGCTGAACGATGATTAGACAACATGTTGTGGGAACGTGTTCAATCAATGAAAATTTGCTTCACGTTCTGAAATATTGTACTTTAGATAATTTCCTTTTACTTTATGCTTCATATGCATTTAGCAGATGCTCTTATCTATAGAGTGTTAGCGCAAGAGAATGTTAGCCTACTTGCTGAACCTACCGCTCATCAGTCACAAACCCACCTCTCTAACCATTAGGCCATAGCTGCCCATGCTCGGTTATTGTTATCTGGTGTCAACCAGAGGAGAATCCATGGATGTCTTACTGGACACTAAAAACCCTCTGGCTCCTTTTGGCTTTGGCTTTTAGCTCCATACTGAAGCATTTCTCCATGTTTGCTTTGCTGCACTTGCACATTTATAGAAGCGCCATGATTTCCAGGTGACTGTACCGCCTGGAGAACCACAGAAGTGGCCATGGAATCAGCTCCCATTTATTAAACTGGATCGTGTTTTGACTACAAGCCAGTCATTTCCTCCTAGAAAATCACACGTTCACGGTGATGTGACGAGGCGGGATTGACAGCCTTCTTCAGTGAATCCAGATGTCTTTGCGGCACTTATGCCAGCTGAGACTTGTCGAGACTAATAATAACATTAAATGCTTTCCATAAGAATTCATACAGCCACCCCCGCTGAGTTTATAGCGATTTTATTGTCTCTGTTGTACTGGAATGAAAAAAAAAGATGATGAATTCCAAAATAAGTAAAGCATCAGTTGACACATTGCTGTTTTCTTTCTTTCTTTCTTGTCTTCAGCATGATTAATCCTGTGCTAATTTGCTAAATTAGAAATCCCCATTTGTGGCACATAACTGAGGGAGCTTTACACTTGGGTTTCTCTCCAAAACACAGCTACAGTACTTCTACCTTGGTAAGTGGAAATCATGTTCTCCTAAATGTTTGTGAAAGTGACTATTTGTCATTGTGAACACACACAAAATGCACCACCACAAAATGTGACCATCCACACATGGGGCAGTTATCAAAAGCATTCACGGGGGAGTATAGTTGGATGGTACCTTGCTCAAGGGTTGCTCAATAGTGGAAAAGAGGTCAACCCATCACAGGGCAACACAGAGACAGACAACTATTCACACTCACTGGCAATTTAGAGTAGCCACTCAAACTAAATTGTAAGCTTTTGGACAGTTGGAGGCATAGAACTTGGAGGAAACCCCTAACCACTGTATCACTCCACCTTTAGTTTTTTTCCAGCATGTACAGTTGTGCTGATGAAGCGAATGAGATATTGTATGATATTTGGTAGAAGCAGCCAAAGCCAGGGCTGCCCAGCTTCTCTGGAATGAATTTGCGAGAACTTTCTGGACAATAACTCTCCTGCACACGAGGGAGGACTTCAGAAGCTGCTTGATTCAAAGCAGAAACTGGGATGTGGCATGTGACTGAAAATCCAATTCCTTTTCCCATCTAGAGATCTTTCCAGAAAATCTAGGTACAGTGAGTGAGGAGCAAGGAGAACATTCTCACCAGGACATTCACTCAATGGAGCGTCGCAAGGTTTATTGAATGAGATGATGATGCAACTACTGCTGGATGCTGTACAGGCATAATCAGACCCAGAGGAAGAAGAAGATCAGACTGTAAGCGTTTCTGAAGAAACAGTGACATCGTTCTGTAGATGAAGCTATTGTGAGATCCTTTGATGTCAAACTGAAGAGATAGAACTTCATTGTAGATGTGAGTACAGTGTAAAGTCCCATTTCTCCTCACACACAAAGCTGACAAGACTGGTACACACTGAACACAGATCTGAGATCAGCATCAGACACTGATTTAGAAATGTGTGGGTGTGGGTCTCTGATGACTATAATTATTTTGTTGTGTTATAGATATAATTGGATTTACTTGATGACCACTCTTTTGCATTTTAATACATGCATATTTCCTAAATTAGTATAATCAGTGTCTTCAGTATGATGTGTCTTCAGAATTCCAGCGACTTCATTAGACCTTATTTACTGCATTGCATCCTGGGTCCTTTCAATTAGAGTTTACATATTCTCTCCATATCTGTGTAGGGTTCAACTGGGACGTCTAGTCTCCTCCCAAAATCCAGGGATTGACCTCTCAGGTGGACTGGATTTGCAACTTGCCACAGGTGTGACTTTGCATGTACATGTGTTTGTATGCGATATCTACAATACACTAATGACCTGAACATGGTGTTACTCTGCCTTTCAAACCAATTCATTTAGCACTACATTTACCATAGTGCCCCATTATTTTTCTATGAGCACTTTCAGACTCCATGAATTCTGCTGTTCGCAATGCAGGTCAAGCAGTAGGTTAAGCTGGGGTATTTCCCAAATGCAAGGTGTGCTGGGGCATGCACAGCATTAAAGAGGCCCAACCACTCTGCCAGGTGTAGAGAACAGTCCACAAACTGAATACCTTAACAAGGAAAAGTCCAACCAGGCTCCATGTAAACCTTCTCTGGTATAAAAATACTGATGTGTTTTATTTGTTTCAGATATTCAGAATTTCTGTCTCCCAGATCTAAAAATGTGCTAATAATGGTATAATACAGGGGTCCTCAACCACTGGACAGGAGACCGGTACCGGGCTGTGAAGCATTTTGTACAAAAAAATAAACAATCTCAATCCGTAGCATCTAAGTATGTTCGAGACATCAACTTGCCAGTATTCTGGATAAAAGTCATGGCAGAAAAACATTTCTGACAACATTTCTGTGTGAAGCGAGCTTTTCTGTCATCACAGCAACCGAAACAAAATGACAGTAGACTGAGCATAGGCAATGGGACCGTCCCAGTGCAAAGAAACAAGCTCAGGGCTCTCAATATTTTAGCATTATGATGAGTTATATATTTTCATGTATTTTATATTTGTTTTGTGCTAGTGTATCTTATTTTTAATGTTACGTTTACATGTTACTGTAGCGACCAGAGAGTATTAGCTGGCAGAGAGGAGGATGCTACTCTCAATGTTGTTGGTGCATTTCAGGAGGATGCTGCTAATAAAGTTACATAATTACACATTGGATTCACGTTTATTATTATAATTTCAAAATACTACCGTTTTTGTCATTTTATTTTGTTGTATTTATCCTCAACACCTTAAAGGCCTGTCTGTGAAAATATTGTCTGACATTAAATCGGTCCGTGGTCCAAAAAAGGTTGGGGACCGCTGGTATAATATGTACAATTAGACCACTAATATTTTATTATATCTATAATTATATATCTTCCTAAACTGGCACATCACCATTTGTAGTTTGCTAAATGTTGGCACTTACTACTATGCAGTTGACTTGTATTTCATGCAAACTGGTGAGTACTAACTTTAAGCTAAATTAGCAAGTATGGCTGAAATATTCTAGCAATAAAAGTAAATATTTTAGTTAATTTTTATTTGAATTTGTACAAATCTTTTTATTTTACTATATTTTCTATTGTATTTTTTCAAGTTATTTTTAAAATTAATATTAAATAATATTGATATGTTGAATTTATATTTCATAATCCCAGTGTCACTTTAAATACCTAAGGATGAAAAAATTATTTAAAATAATAAAAAGAAGAATAAAAAAACACGTTTTCAGTTTTGATTTAAAAGTAGAAACGGAAGAGCGATCACGGAAAGGTTGAGGAAGAGAATTCCAGAGTTTGAGGGGCTATGGCGCTGAAGGACCTGCCTCCAATAGAGAAATGTCTTGTGTGAGACAGCAGCCAGAAGATTACTACTAGTAGATCTGAGAGAGCGTGTTGAGGGTAAGGCTTTGAAGGTGAGAGATTATGGAAAGCTTTGAAGGTGAGAAGCAATATTTTAAACTACATACGAGACTGAAGAGGTGACCAGTGTAGTTGGAGAAGAATGGGGGTGATGCGAGCAGCAGTGTTCTGAATGAATTGAGGTTCTTGAAGAGACTGAGTAGGAAGAGCAAGAATGACAGAGCTACAAAAAATGAGGGCAAGAACAAGAAGCAAAGCAGTGAATACATTTTTGTGAACTTTCACCTTACTGTTTTCATCCAGAGCATCCCTTTCTATTGGCAGTTTTCATAACATATAAGTTGTCCCAGCAATGGGTGCTGATTTATATTCTCATTATATTCTCATTTAACATGATTATTGCCAATTATTTATTGTTTGGGAGGGTAAATTCACTATGAACTGGCAAACAAAGAGTGTTTTTGGACTGTTCTATTGAGAGATTCCAAAAATGATATCTTACTTAGTCTGGGTTCAGTTGGGCAAGAATATTATTTGTAAGATGTAAGATCTGCCAAACAGCTATTTGGAATGAACAGTATGTTACATCAGCTACAGTGAGAGCAGGAGCTTAATTTGAGGAAGCTCGGCTGGTCATGCTCTAGTTTTCCATTATGTTGAGTATTCCAGAGAACATTTATTTCTGTCAAGAGTTGCATTAGTTTTTCACCAAGATCTTGTAGAGATGATGGGAATCCGACCGCTATGCAAATTCTTCTCCACATCATCCTAAAGATTCTTATTGGGGTTAAGATCTGGACACTGTGGTGGCCAATCCATGTGTGGAAAAATATTCTCATGCTTCCTTTCACAATCTGATCCTGATGAATCCTGGCATTGCCATCTTGGAATCTGTCCGTCCTTTTAGGGAAGAAGAAATTGACTGATGGAATAACCTGGTCCTTTAGTTTATTCAGGTTGTCAGCTGACCTTATTCTTTGGGCTCATAATGTTGCTGAACCTCGTCCTGACCAACTGCAGCAACCCCAGATCATAGCACTGCCCCCCACAGGCTTGTACAGTGAGCACTATGCATGATTGGTGCATCACTGCATGTGCCTCTCTTCTTACCCTAATGCAGTGGTCCCCAACCTTTTTTGTGCCACAGACCAGTTTAATGTCAGACATATTTTAGAATTATTGTAGAATTACTCATATGCTCTTAACGAAGATGAAGAAATGTGTTTCTCTTTCAGGTGGAAATGTTGTGGCACTTATAT
>JBBIGC010031740.1:581-12177 GCA_037576955.1 Lepidarchus adonis
CTCCCCCCCTCCCCCCCCCCCTCCCCCCCCCCCCCCCATCTTAACCGCACTGAGTCATTTGGGGCTTTCCTTTAAAACACACATATCCTTTTAGAATGACCATTTAGCCCAATTTGCAGTTTCCCCTTTCGGTTTTGTTCAGTTTGACCAAAAACCTGCATTTACAATGTATGTGTCTTTGTGCAGTAAACTGCTACTTTAATGTTTATATGCACACAAACTGCTGTTTTTAATATAAGACTTGGTGAAATGATTTCAGTTGGTTTATCTTCTTGAACAATTGCAGCACACATTAACAATGCAGCATTAATCTGATCATATACAGTATACATATATAATTTATGTATTTTTAAAACATTTATATGTATTATAATTGTTATTTTTCATACTGTTAAAGTCTAAAATTAACATGAACTTCAGTATTCTTCCTTTTTTACATTGTTCACTGTTTACATTCACTCACAGAACAGGGCACATTTGGTGATTAAATGCAGTGTATTACATTTTTCTTCTCTATTCACTCAAATCATTCACTTATCTTTCTGAGCTCCCTGGTGTTTCTTTTTCTATGGGCACATAATACATGTTAGGGTTTTTAAAAACAAGCTGTACATAATATTATGATAAGATAGTGGACCATGTTTCAGAGAAATGATATGTTACCTCACCAACAGCCACTATATCATCTTTATAGGTCTGGAATAAAGGGACGACTGGCTCCAAGTCCTATGAAAACAAACAACAAAGGAGACATAAGAGAGAGCACTGTTATGCAAGATCTATAAAAATAGTTTTACCTGAATCCTGACACTGTGTACGGCATCTTCAGATCCCTGAAGAGGGTGAATTCCAAAACTTGGAAATACAAGACCTGGGTAGCTTAAAAAAAAGCATTATGAAAAACATTTTTATAAACTTTGTGACCAAATTGTCAGTCACATCAAAAAGAACATTTATCTACAAAAAATGCAAAAAAACAGAGGGAGAGAGTCTCATCAACTAAAGTAAAATATATGAAATTGTGAAAAGATTCAGGGAATCCAGAGAAATATGGGTCCCTGCAGGACCGGGGAAGAAACCTTCGAGTCCTCAGAAGGCGCTGCACGAGAAACTGTCACACTGTTATAAATAAAGCCAAGTGGGTTCGAGAGAACAGCCGTCACTTAATAAGTGACTTAAAATCTGCTGCCTTATTAAGAAATGTATGTTGAAACCATCTGAATTTATGCTGATTGTTCCTGTACCTGGAAGTCGCTTTGGACAAAAGCTTCAGCCAAATGAATAAATGTAAATGTATTGTGCAAACTTCACTTCTAAAAGCACTGATGGTGTTCTCTGGACCCCAGTTCATCTTAGACTGCAAGACTATGTGCTTTGGACAGATGAGTCCACCTTTCAGCTTGTTTTGGGGTCATGGTATCTGGGGGGGGCATGGGTGTGAAGGTCCCATTGACCCAAAATCATATTTTGAGACATATTCTGCCAATGAGGTGGCATTTTCCCCAAGAACATTGCCAGGCCTCATTCTGTAAGCGCTTTAGCAGCATAGCTTATCCATAACTGTCTCCTATTGAAAATGTTAGGAGTTTCATGAAGACAATGGCAACCACTAACTGCTGAGGAAGTCTGGCATCAAGCAAGAAGGGGCAAAAATTCCACTTTCAGAACCATTAGTGTCATTAAAAGTCACACAATTAGTTTTTAGTATGTTGCAGGCTTAAAATCTAAAATCGTTATTCGTTTACATTTACAAAATACATTAAAAAGTTGATCAGTGAAAACATTTGAGATGTTTTCATTAACAATTATTATATAAAAATTTAAGAGAGGCAACAAATCACACCTTGTTTTTATTGCACTTTTTTTTTATCACAACTTTCTGGAAATGGGGTTTATACACTATATGTTTAAAGAATCCAGACACTTCTTCTAATTGGTGAATTCTGCTTCTTCAAGGTGTGCAATATGTGTAATAGGTTACACAGTATCCACAGAAAAGCACTACCAGGATGGGAATGGGATGCACTGGAGTTATAAATGAGCAAGTTCAATGTGCCCAAGGCCAAGCATTGACTAGAGGTGGTAGAAAAGCCCCCAACACTTTTAATAACTTTTGGGATAACAGGAGTTGTCCAAATCAAATCTGTATGTGGCTGAATGCAATCAAATCGTCACAGTAATGTTTCAACGTGTAATGTAAAGCCTTCTTCAGAAGAACTCTATAAACCTCCTGATTTCAGAAGATATCCAGGTTGAGAACGTACCCTTAGTGAAATCTGTGTTGTAATAAAACATGACATTACCTCTGTGACTCTGATACTTACAGCTTTGATAACTCAATGACTCTTTCAAAGTCGCTAGCTCTTTCTGTAACTGCGATAAGAGCTTTAACTTTGGCCTGAGAACGACATTAGTAGCGGATCAGTGAGAGCTGCAGTTTACAACAGTTTCACAATATAAATGTAATGTAAAGAACTTACCTGCTCTGTTCTTCTAACAACATCACTGAGGTCCTGGAGGAAACATGAAAATGTCACTTGTAGTTCCAGAACCTTCTGATTGCATGATTACATGAAAACATGATGTATTATTTCTACTTGTGCATTATATACTAATATAAATTAAATAGACAAAAAATGCATTACAACAAATTCCAACTAGATTCTTGGACCCTGGCCAGGAAAAATAATAGATTTTTAGATACATTACATTTTTCTCTCAATTTGCAATTTTTTCAAAATCTTTAATCTCTGAAATACAGGGAGTCAGACCTCATGCATGTAATGAAGCTGCAGAGTTTTTATTGAACAGCACTGTGTTTATTAACAGCAGCAACATGAATGTCTCATATTACAGTAAAGTATTTAGGAAACGTTGCTCCAGATAGAAATGATCTTTTTAATCATTCAACATTCAACACAACAGTAAACACACTGGAGAGGAGACTTGTGGCAAAACCACACTGAGCACACTGCACTATTAACCCCCATCTCACACTCACTGCACTATTAACCCCATCTCACCCAGCAATCCACATGAACTGTTATTCAACACTAACGGTGAATAAAACATAAACAATACAGCAATAACAGCGAAAAACAGTTCACCCCATGCAAGCAGCAGGCTCACACACACTGCGCTCGCATATTACTGTAAAGCATTTAGTAGGCATTCAACTGCATTCCACTACCGTATATGACAGTAAATACGTGCACTAAAAAAAGGAGGCCCTCTGTACATTGTTGGAGGTAAGTGTCTAGTGAATTAGCCATGGAGTTTGAATGGAAATGTTAATGCTGATTGTTAGAGTGTAAGTTTCCATTACTTTTCCATTCCATTCCATTCCATTAAGTTTCCATTCCATTACAGTTTCCTGAACCTGGAAGTCGCTTTGGACAAAAGCGTCAGCCAAATGAATAAATGTAAATGTAAATGTAAATTACTGTTTAGCTATAAAAGCCCTGAGGTTCCAGCTTCAGACACCACACAGGCCCTTGCTGACCGACTGACTTGGCATGAAGGAAACACTATAAATTTAAACTTCACACATCCTGTGGTGCACAACCCTGGTCTAATAATTATGTATTAAAATCACAATACTGAACTTTTTCATGTTATATGCCGGTAAATTGACATGTCTATTAAAGTCTTACTCAGGATATCATTTTAAGACAAACCAACTAGACAAGGAAGTGTTTTTAATGCAACTTGAGAACAACAAAGCAGTATTTCTAATACATTTCAGAAGTTTGAGTATTGGCAACTCGGAGGACGAGCCAACAAACTGACATAAAGAACAAAAGCTTTATTTTTTGGTAAAATACTGTTGTCTTTAAACTAGCTGAGTGTTCCCCTCGATGATAGGTGGGGGTGGTTGGAGAAAAATGTGAAAAACGATATTATTGGTTAATATTTCTCTGCATGCTGGTGCACAGTGAAGTAATTAAAACATAGAAATAGTATCTTTTAATTTCATAAAACTGACAGCTGCTGGGCTGTACTGAATGTTATCTCTAGCCTTTGTATAATTCACCTTTTAGCTAGAAGCTGTAAGCACTTGATTACCTGGGCGAACTCATGTGCTGTTATGTGGCAGTGGCAGTCGACTAGATATCCATCCATCACTACACTGGAAATCAACGCACCTGATAAACTACATTATTCAAATATATATCGTTCAAATCATTCGTCTTTATATAGTTTGATCAAGCTACGTTAAAATAATATACAATTCAACTCGACAGTCTCCGAGCTAACACTTTAAGCAGCACGCCGTGTGGCGGAACGCTTTGTTTAGTTTTGTTTCTGGGGGCTTTATTTTGGTGTAACACAACGTGTTTAAAACTTGGCGGTAAAAATGGACGGCAACGGTAGCGCTCCCGACACGAAAAATGACCAAGATTTCAGAGTGAATGTAAAATCCAAGAGAATTGCCGTCGACCAGCTGACAAAGTATAAAAATCTTCTTAAAAGGCTGCTCGATGGTCAGCCTCACCTTTCTGAAGACGACAAGGAAAAACTCTTGCAAGAAACGCTTACGGTGAGGGAAATTGGCCTATATATAGTGTGTGTACATATTATATATACAGAGAGAGTTGATTTTCACTGTTATTTACCTTATCTATTTTATCTATCACTGACATTATCTATTTGTTTATTTGTCTGATCCATTTGGCACAAGGCTAGAAGAGTGCAGGGGTTATTTGATAAAATCATGAAATTGACCACATTTTATCATTTTTATCATTTTAATTTTTCCAATAAAAATTTCCTGATACAGATACTGATTTAATTCTGCATCCCTAGTTTTGGCTCATTTGCATCACAATGTCAATAGTAATGATTTACAATCAAGTATTAAAGCAGAATAAATGGTACCAAATAGATTGCAATGCAGGATTTGTATTGTATACCAACATTTTTCATGTACATGTTTGCCGATATATATTTTCCAGAAATTATTTGCTGATACCAATATGATTCAAGTATAACTATGTATCTCTAATAAAAGCGCATGATGAGTCGGCAGTTAATTGACAGGAATCAAACTGTTGACCACAGCCCTCCAGAGTTTGGTTGTTATTGTGCTTCTTTTTTCCTTGAAAAATTTGTTTGTCTGTCCTTATGTTTTTGGACAGACTTTAGACTATACTGGTCCTTTGAGATCGGTACTAAATTGTTTTTATTTTATAGCAATAATACCAAGAGGCCAGACAGCTTATTCGACAGTTTGAGTAGCTACAAGTGAGTAGACAATCCAGGATCAAACAGAAGCACTTCAATTCAAATTTGGAGAAGTAGTTAGTTTTCGAGCACAGATGCACTATTGACTGTATGTTTTTGCTGAAGTGGCATTTCTTGTCATGTTGGCATGTGCATTAGTAAATTCACAATTGACAGTTGTAGTGGAAATCTAACGTATCTTTTAGTGAAAGTAATAAAGAAAGAATCTAGTCTGTCTGATCTAAAATCACTGTGTGGTAAAGGTGTAATATTAGTAAATATAAGGTTACTATTATTCTGAAGAGTAAAAGTTTATGGAGTAAAACCATTAATATTATTCAGTTAAAGAAGTTTAAATAATTGTCTGTGGTTATGTGTAGTTAGAATAAACAGATAGTAGTGTATAAGTTAATATAAGGATATTGTATAAGTTGTTTTGCTAATTATGTTACAGTATTAATTTATTCATTTGTATTGTGAAAATGGTCAGCATTTGAGAATAATTTAATTACAAAGAGCATAATTAGTCCTGTTCTTTCAGATTGAGTGCAATGTACAGTAGATTAAGGCTGTGATTGAAAAAGTTGAAAAATCTTTTAAAACACTGATTCTTCTGTCTGATGAAACTCCTTAGACTTCAGAAAAACAAAAAAATTATGAAGGAATATTTGTCAAATCCATGTCTAGACCTTATTCAAGCACTAGAGATTGTGTGTTACAAAGAACATATGACATTGATTCCCACTTGCATTTTATTGTGATCAGAAATGATGAATTATTCCCAATTAAAACTCAGTTAGGGACATTTATCTTTTAGTTAATGACCTTTTTAAAACTTTAAATGTAATGTCACCACTTTGAGAACCATGGCTGTACTGCACGTAACATACGGGTTCATAGTTGCTAAATTATTAACAAAAACTAAACATGCAAAGGTTCAGTGCTGTAACTCCTCATCCACACACTGACAGTTTTTCACTTGTTACTTTTTCAGAATTTTGAACTTGTAGTGCAAGAAAACATTGTTGTTGATGGTTTATCATGGGAAGAGGCAGCAGAAGACAATGCAGAAGGTATGTAAACCTTAAGACAAGGTCAAGTTAGCTTCTAATAGCTTGTTTGCAACAACAAAGCAAGCTTTAGAAATACTGAAAACAATACTAGTATTTTTTATAGCTTTTATAATGTTCAGTGTGCTTGAAATATACTGATGTATATTGTATAATGTATCTTTTTATGAGTTTATTAGTTTAATGACCTAATTTTCATCACATATCAGCAATTGTAACTGTTCTTTTATTGGATGAATAATAGGGGAGGGGACCGCAGGGTATATAACAATACGAAACGCGATACATTGTCCACGGTAACAATAATATCGTGATTCTGGGATAATCGATATATCGCACGGCAATGACTTAGAGATACATCCCAGAGACACAGGGATGCGTTATTAATTTATATAACTAACAGCAATGCTATCGTTACCTTTCTTGTTTTGCTTTGCTTTGCAACCACAGTCGGAAGCGTGGGGAAACCTCTACTTCAGCTTCAAGGCTTCAGTTCAGAGCTAGCATTGTGCTACCAACCGAACTACAACTCCCGATCCTTACAACTTATAAAATGTTTATTAATTTCAATATCAATGTTGCCATCAACGTATCGATTATCGTTTTGCGTGAGCAAGGATGACGATATTTCGCTGTATCAAAATTTTGTCACACCCCAAATGCATAAGATGCTATTCTTGTTTTCTAGATTGCGAGATCAGTACACTGGATGACATTTTGGATGAGAAGATAGTACAGACCACCAGGAAACGCAACATTTACCCAAAGAAAATCCTTCCATATTTTGTGCGATGTTTAAAGGCTGAGCGAAAACTCATGGTTAGTTATTTATCAGTAATTAAATAATGTTTTTTTTTTAAAATCTGATGTTTTCTGTCTTAACTGTGCGCCATCAGCATCCAGCCACTAGATGTCCTCAGTAAAGCATATGCTTATTATATGCTGCTTTAATGGTTTGACAGATGTGAGGGGTCTGTGGCTAATACAGTGGTGGTTGAATTTATTGAATATCATTTATATTTGGTTTAGGAGTTGTTTGAAAACACAGTTACGCCACAAGAAGTGAAACGAGACGCTACTCAAGGTGAGTTTTCATATGAGCACATTTCTGGGAATTCATCATTTTAATTATGTTAGGCTGAGAACAATAACACTGATTTGAACCTACTTTCTACAGATGCTATTATGAATAATGTGTCTGCAGCTGCTCCTGGGATGTACAAACAAGCATCTTCAGTCATTAAGGTAATGCTCACTTATTAGCCTGATGCAATATTTGCTTTATCCATGTTTGTAAATCATTTTTTGTAGATTTGATGACTTGTTTTAGCTCTTTTTGTTTGCTGACCCTTATCATGGAAAACAAATGATCTGATTTATTTATTTAGCTTAATACACATGCTCATAATTTTCTCACATTTCCCCCCTCTAAATATTGTTGTAGATTAATATTTACTCTGTTGATGGTTCCTTGTAGATGGCTGCCATACAAATGTATCTGTTCAAATGAAAAATGTTAGAAGGTGCCTTTTGGTGCCTTGAAAGTTTAAATTGTGATGTGGAATGTGACGTTAAAGGTTAAAATGCGTCTCTAAATGCTACACAAGTATTTAAGTCAGAACCTTGAGTTTTATTCCCAGTGATCATCCGTTCCTGAAAGTCCCAGAGTACGTAATTATTCTTCCACTTTCTGGACAGGAAGGATAGCCTTCCCTTCCCCCATCTCTCAGTTCAATGTTAGCCAACCATCATATATTTGTCTTTCTCTTTGTCACGTTGTTATTTTGCAGGTTTCTATTTTTTTCTCCTAGGTGTGAACAACACACTGAACCCATGTCCAGTGTGCATATCTTGGGCAGACAGTTAAGCAGTCATGCAAGAAATTGGAACTATTAACATGTTTGTTGATTTTAGAGTAAAAATAAGGAAGTTATTATCATCTATGAAGGACAACATGCCATTTTTCAACAACGTATTCTAAGAAATACTAAGAACTTTTACATCAGCTATTTTTTTGCCACAAGTTTAAATTCTGCAATTGCATAGAACTTGTGCATTGAAATATACAGAAGATGTGCTTTTCTTGTTTTGTTTTCGCTTGAAAAATTAAAAATTAGAGCTGGTCAATATGGAAAAAGAATCTTATCACGATAAGTAGATATCGATATTATATCACGATATAAATCAAATCACTAACTCGTAAGATTAAAGGTCCATTTTTACTCCTCAGTGAGATGTGGAGGTATCCTGAGGTCAATTTTGGTGTCAATTATGTTGTTAGATGTACTGTAGAAAATTAGACCTGTTTCAGATATATAAAATAG
This sequence comes from Lepidarchus adonis, assembly GCA_037576955.1. Taxonomy (NCBI): domain Eukaryota; kingdom Metazoa; phylum Chordata; class Actinopteri; order Characiformes; family Lepidarchidae; genus Lepidarchus; species Lepidarchus adonis. The sequence continues at coordinate 9,199 of JBBIGC010031740.1, forward strand.
GTATTGGTGTAATAAATCAAAATTTGAAGCTAACCAGTCAAAAGTGTTACAGGAGAACACAAACAGAATGGAGAATTTAAATTACTTTGTCAGTTTCAAATAAAACAGGCAAAACAAAATGAAAAGTCTAATTGATCAATCAAAAAAGCTTTCAGGTTCTACAGGAGAAAACACTACATTTGCTTTTTAAATTTCAGTCTTGCTTAGTAAAGTGGGCTGTGAGTAATTTGTTATAGACACATTTTCTCAGTCCCACTCTTCATAAACTGGTCTGTGAAGCTGAAGTAGCGTTAGCAGCTAAAGTAGCTCTATTCCAGCCGTACAATCGGTACCTACAGTTCGGCAAAAAAGTATTTGGCATTCACTGATTCTGCAATTGGTCCCACTTAAAAAGATGAGAGAGTGTAATGTTCATCATAGGTTCACTTCAATTGTGACAGACAAATCATTATATGATTTTAAAATAATCTATTTGTATGATGGTGCAGAAAATAAGTATTTGGTCAATAACAAAAGTTCACCTCAATACTTTGTAATGTAACCTTGGTTGGCAATGTTTGCACACACTAGCTGGTATTTTTGCTATTCCTCCATGCAGATCTTCTCAGGAGTTGTGATGTTTTGGGGCTGTCGCTTGGCAACACAGACTTCAACTCCCTCCACAGATTCTCTATTGGACTGAAGTCCAGAGACGGGCAAGAACACTCCAGAACCATAAAATGCTTTTTACTTAGCCACTCATTTGTTGCTCGGCTGGTGTGTTTGGGATCATTGTCATGCTAGACTATCCCCCTGTGTAGTTCTGGACTGTTTCCTCACCATTCTCAAGATCATTTGTAGCTACAAGGTCAGATCTTGCATGAAGCCCCAGGTCGAGGGAGATTATCAGTGATCTTGTAATTATTCCATTTTCTAGTAATGGCTCCAACATTTAATTAAGTGTACAATCTTGTCCCTGGTGTCGTTAGACAGCTCTCTGGTCTTGGCCATGGTTGAGGTTGGAGTCTGACTGATTGAAGATGTGGACAGGTGTCTTTTATACAGATAACGAGTTCAAACAGGTGCCATTAATACAGGTAACGAGTGGAGGATAGAAGAGCTTCTTAAAGAAGAAGTAACAGGTCTGTGAGGCCAGAAATCTTGCTTGTTTGTAGGAGCTAAATACTTATTTTCTGCACCATTATACAAATAAATTCTTTAAAACTCATACAATGTGATTTCCTGGATTTTTTTACTCTGTCTCTCACATTTGAAGTGAATCTATGATGAACATTACACACTCTCTCATCTTTTTAAGTGGGACAACTTGTGGAATCAGCCATATACTTTATTTTCCATCCACATGATTGGTTCGGCGCTGCTCTCATTATCATTGACTTTTTGTGCTGTCTGCCAAAACATGGACGAAATGAGTTTTATTGACATTGTATCGGCCATTTATTATATTGAAATCAAGAAAAGTTATGTCACAATAATTATCCTTATTTTATCAACCAGCTCTACATATACACTAATTTGGTCAGTTTTTTTTGCATACTACTTATAAAACAGTTACGTTTTTCCTTTTACTGATTGATGTTTGTGGATTTTTTTATATCATGACTTTAAAAATATAGTCGTCAGTTGCTGTACTTTAATATAGTAATTGTTTGGATTCCGGTACATTTTAATCAGTAACATGTACCAGAATACCTGTTTAAAGTAACCTAAACTCTGTTCTTCATTTTCACACCGTGAACATTCAAGATGTTAATACAAATATGATCTGCTCTGATTCATGCAGTCACTGAAAGCTCTGAAGCAGAAGGCGGAGGGCCTCCACCAGGTGTTGGACATGCAGCCATCAGTTGTGACGGAGGAAGCCTACAGAGAGGTGTTTGGCAGATCTGATGCTGAAAGCTGCCCGGCCCAGTTAAAAGGGTTGCCTGCTAATAGATATTCCATTAAAAGAGCTGTATCTGAAGCAGAATACATCTCAGACTATGTCCCTAAGCTCAAGATTCCAGTCCCATCTGCTGAAACTGAATGAAGTATGGATGTGTTTATTTTATTAATACTGTATAAATATGTTAAATAAAGCTCATCATCCAATATGGTAGGACTCTGACTCTACCTATAGACTGACTGTTTTTTTCTTTTGTCCTCCATGCTTTAAAAGTTTACTGTAGGAATTTGGCAGCAGATTAGTTTCTCTGTACATTATCAAATACAGTCAAACCTCGATAGCTCACCCACCCCCACACCCCCCCAATTAGCTCGCCAAACTCACTTCTTGCTATGAAAGGCTGCAGAATAGGTTTCTTTCCATGTCATTTACCTCATTAAGCCACCAACCTCGCCACAGGTGTCAGGTGTACGTATTTCTCCCTCTATAGCTTTCCAAACTTAGCTATGTATAATAGCTATGTTGTAGCCTAAATCACGCTCAGTGTTGCTAATTCTGTAGGTCGGCTACCTGGAAGTCGTTTTGGACTTGGAAGTCAGCCAAATAAATAAATGTACATTTAAAATGCTGCTGTTTGTGGGCAACACTAATGTACGATGGACCAATCACTGATGCATCTTCAGTCTGCTTGGTGTCTGGACCACCAATCAACACAGGAAACGTCACTGTTTGACTGACAGCTGGTTCGTTGGTCCACCTGTCCATGGTCTGTCTGAAGTTGAGCACCTACTAAATGCTTTACAGTAATATGGGACTGTCACCAAAGAGAATGGTGTTATCTATACATGTGCTACTTGTTCATGCATGTTGTATGCTGTTCAATAAAGCCTCCGCAGCATCATTACATGCATGAGTTGCATTCTCTGACTGGCAAGTAAAAAAAGGAAATGAGCATCTTTTACGGCAATAACTTGACAAAGACGCTGATTATTTTACTGATTGATTTCATCAGCCCGTTAGTCAAGTCAAGTCAATTTTATTTATAAAGCGCTTTTTACAACTGACATTGTCACAAAGCAACTTCACAGAGTTTA
>JBBIGC010031758.1:0-12177 GCA_037576955.1 Lepidarchus adonis
TCTCCGCCAGCCAGTGAGCAGCCCGGTGGCGCATCGCATTAGGCACAGGCTTAGGGAGCGCGGAGGTCGGAGTTCGATCCTCGCTCAAGGCGAGTAAGAGATCGCTCCCCGTTGGTGTGGTTTGGTTGGGGAGTGATCCGCCTTAGTTCAGTTTTTGTTTATTTTGGCCGGTTTCCTTTTTATTTGTTTATTTATTTTACTGACCCCCTCTGCATCTGGATTCAAATTTAAATACCCGTGCTGGGCCCTTGCCAGCACATTACAAGACTCGTCGAGTTAGGACACGTTTCCGTTTCTCGACATGATGTAACCTGATTTTTGATGCGTTATTGAACAGCACTGTGCTTTATTAACATTAACATATTAACATATCTAATATTATAGTAAAGCATTTAGGAAATGTTGCTCCAGATAGAAATGTTCTTTCTAATGCTTCAACATTCACCACAGCAGTAAACACATTGGAGAGGAAAGTTGTGGCAAAACCACACCGATGGTGTCTTAGCACAGTGCACTATTAACCCCCCATCTCACCCACCAACACACACGAACTCTTATTCAACACTAACAGTGAATAAAACATTAACATCTCAGCAAAAACAGCTAAAAACAGCACACAGCAGCACAACACAGCACCTCTCGGCAGCCCAGTATTACCGTAAAACATTTAGTAGTGTTCAACTGCATTCTACTACCATAAATCACAATAAATAGGTAGCGATCTAGCTAGCGATGAAACAATGCAAGTCAAGTACAACGTATGTCAATAACCCCCTGTAGTCGCTTTCACAAGTCAAAGTCATATTTTTTAGTGATTTGATGTAAAATTATTCCAAATTTCAAGTCATTTCAATTCATTTCAATTCAGTTTTATTTACAGCACTTTTTTTTACAACTGACGTTGTCACAAAACAGCTTCACCAAATATAGGTCCGAGCACATAATGAGCAAGTCAAAGGCAATGGAGGCAAAGAAAAACTCCCTTAACTTTGGGAAGACACCTTGAGAGGAACAAAGACTCAGGTAATGGTAGAAATCACAGCCGTGCCTAGTGTACAGGTGGGCCATAGTGAGGGTCAGTCAGGCAGAACCCCTCTGTGATGAGTGATAAAAGATAAAAACAGAGGTAGCGTAGGTGTAAGAGTATATAATGACTGGTACCTCGTCCATTTTCCACAGTGAGGTCACAAGAAGCTATATAATAATATATAAAGTATATAAAACACATAAGAATAAGGGAATAAGGGTGTTCTTGGTTCTTAAAATGTATCACCAATCAGTTGTCAGCAGTTTTGAGTTATGAGTTGGCTCTTTTGGAACCACAATGGAGTAGGTATGTGAAATAGCACCAGGTACTAGATATGACTAATTGAAAATGGCAGAGGCAGGTAGAGTACCATGCAGTGAAATGTGACTGTTATGTCAAAACTGACTCTAATGTCTTTACACTGGTAGTGAATGGAACCAGGAGTCATGGCGTCTATAGCACTAATACCATGGGCAGTGGTGGCCTAATGCTTTGGACTTTCCCCTTTAGGATCTGGTTGCAGGTTCCCAGGCAAGCACCACTGAGCTTCCCTTGAGCAAGGTACCGTCCTGCTACACTGCCCCGTGGGTGCTGTGGATAGCTGCCTGCTGTTCCACATGTGTCTGGGTTAAAGGTCACATTTCACTGTTGTGCACTTTATGTGGAGGTGTTTATTATAGGCATTTTATTAACTAACTACTTTTTGAGGTTTTTATTTCTAATCATTATAAAATTGTGGCAAGTCTTGAAAATAAATTTGTTTTTAAACAACTTCTTCTTATTTTTTTCTTGTATGGTCTCCTCAAATCAGAAAACTTTTTTGCAATGTGCTCTGAGATGCCCCCTGATGGTCATGGCTTTGAACTCACCCCATACCGATGCTCACAGATGAGTGGGAAGTATATGGCAGCTCTTAGACTTCTAGTTTTTGTCAGAAGGATTCTAGAACAGAGAATATCACATCACACCAATGTTGAATTATCTTTTTGGGTGGATAATTGGTGGAATTCCTGTTTTAAAACCCAAAACCTAAAATCCTGCTATTGCAGGATATAGTTTGGACTGAAGGAATAAGGGTTTGGTCAAGGAGCCGAATGCCAGGACTCATCAGAGACCAGAGTCGTCTAGGTTGAGAGCATGGAAACTGATATAGACGAGCAGACCTAGTCCGGGAAGTAGATGAAGCAGTGGCTCTGTTTCAAAGGCAAGGCTTAGGTGGCCTGAAATGAAATATACTGATGGAGAGGTTTTTTTATGGTGAATGAGGGAGGTAGAAGGGGGAGAGACAGACGTCCTGTCCTCCCACACTGGCTCCTGGTGTCCTCAGGATGGGAACAGATCAGAGATAAAGCTGCACTGAACTATGAAAAATTTCACCGCATTATATAAGCTGATATTTTTTAGAAGCTTTCTAAAACACATACCATTCTCAGGCACTTTATCACAGATATCTAGTTCTTAGGTCTCCTAAGACTGTAGCCCATTGCAGACTATAACAACCCAAAGGTCTGCTGTTGACCAGAAACACTATACAGTATGTCCATAATGTGTCTTTTGAAAGTTATAGCCTCCTTTTTTTGCAGTATCAGCCTCTTCTGAGACAGCTACACTAGTTGATGGTATATTTCTGGAAGGATTTTATTGTGCTTTTCCGAGAATGCCTTTCATGCAGGTCAAATTTGTCACAGCAACAGCTCCAAGCATCACCTGCAGACCTGTGAGGACATTTTGGGGTTCTTGGAGACGTCTTTTCGCAAAAGTCTACTCTTACACAAAATATAACAGGGCAGCCATTCCTGGACAAATTGGCCATCGTTTAAACTCATCACAACTCAGAGGTGATTTTCCTTACAGTGGAATGATGTAACTAACATGATTCAGAGACCTTTGAAATCTTTCTTCAGACTGATGACACAGTACACTTCAGTTGCAAAGAGAGCACCAAAAGACATAAGGTTTGAATAAGACAGATTACACATACAGGACGTTCTAATCTGGAACACATGATCCATATTTAAGGAATTGAGTGTGTAATACATTTCAGTGTGTGCTAAAATTTTCAAATCGACTGATCTGTTTCTTTTATCTTAAAATGATGTACTAAAATGACAAAATATGTGTCATTTGTTGGAGTTTTATTGGTAAGCATTGTATCAAAGAAGGTGAAATGTTTGCTTCCTCAAATATGTTGAAAAAAAACAACTTTTTTCACATGACTATCTTATGGATAACGCTAACCTTAAAAAAAGCTTTTAAAAACAAAGACAGTAGTATTTTTGTGCTGCCATTTGGGCAGTGAAGGATAAGAAACTCTTCCTTGTCAAAGCAAAGGTGAAATTTCCCACTTGTGGGACAATAAAGGATTATCTTATCTTATCTTAACCAATTAGATATAGTACAAGTTAGAAAACATCATCAGACTGCTAACACGGCATAACTATTAGCACAAATCCACAATTTCTTCCTCCCTCGGTTTTTCTTGCATGGATGAGATTCTGTAGAAGCAAAACTTTGTCTTGTATCTGTCAGTTACTGCATCCAATTGAACTACGACTATCTGGCAATGTGGCAAAAATATGAATGTGATGTCACATGAAAACGATGAATAATCAGACAAATTGTTAATAAAAATTCATCTGCAAAACTTCACTCAACCCACTCAAACTGCATAAGGGAGGCCTAGACTTGTAGATGGGGTGTATTACACAGTACAACTTCCTGTGAGCTAGAAACATGAACAGAGCTACAGACAGCATCACAAGGTCTGATCTTGGATCGGATTCTGGAAACAAAACTTGATTGCTGATCAGTTCCTAAAGTTCCTTTTTTAGAATGCTGCTCATAGAAATACTGCAGTGTTTGGTTACTGATTTGTGGTCTGTTTTTTGGGTTCCAGTAATTCCAGTCCTACACCAGCCTGGGCCATCTTAGTAAAGATCTAAATGGGCTTTGAGAAGGCTTTGAGTGAGGTATTGCCTTGCAGGCATGGCTGATTGATCTGGGGCAAATAGAAAATTGTGAACAATTGACTTTTCACCAAGTTATTCCTTTAAAGTAGTTGAATTTGACCAATTAGAAGTTGTAGTTCAGCTACCGTCATTATGCCAAGGGACTGATTGACGTTCCTGGATGTTTCATGAGTGCTTCAAGCACAGGAACCAAACCTTCAGGTCATCTGGGGAACATCCCGAACCAAAGCGGCATAATTATAAAAAGTTTGCAGGCACTTTCTCTTTTCAAGCAAGGCCTGTTCGGTAGTGTGTGGCTAATATGGCACGACAGCTTTAAACTCCCATTAATAATCAAATAATCTAATTAAACACACAACTATGCAGTGAATAGAAGGATATAAATACTCAAGGCTTGACTGCTCTCAAAGCAGATGCCTCACTTAACCCTCCACGATAATAGATTCACATTGCATCAAGTTATCCTATTAATTTTGAGGCAGATGTTTTTCTATTTTTTACCACCACCCCCCACCCACACCCCCGACACTTCAAAGACCGAGTCATTGCTGGGAGTTAGTTCGAAGACTGATGAATGATAAACATGAAAGCGTTTGGAGGGAGAGGAAAAAAGGGACGAGCGCTTAACGCTAAAATTCCAAAACGAAGCCACCCACAGCTTTCTCTCCCACGCCACAGCTTCGTCTCCCCATCAGCCCACTGTCCGACAAAGACTGAGATGGAGGGTTGAAATATGTCTAGGAGAGAGGCCTTCAGTGTTATGGCTGCCGGGCAAGGAGATAGAGAGAGAGTGCGCATAATAGCGCCTCTTAACTGGGCCCCCCACCTCCATCGTACACAGGGAAAAGTATTGTGGGCAGACTGGGGACCAGACGCCGCTGATCAAAGCCAAGACTGAACATGAGCTAATTTGATGAGCCACTAACAGTAAGCAAGAGCAGCCGCTCCGAATCAAACGAGGGAAAGAACAGAATGGTTTCTCAATGAGCCGGAAATATGACCACACAAGAATCTAAACTTCAAGACTTGGGGAAGATGAATGGCATGCCATGCTTTGGGCAAGTTAAATTTGGTAACCACCATGTCCTTCTTGGGACAGTGGAGTTCTGTGATTGCTATTGATGTCCAGTATGATGTTCACATAGAGAGACACAGAGGGGAACTTCTAGTGCCTACTAGGCCTTCGGGGAATGATGAATTTAACTGCACACTGCTGGACTACTCTTATTTCATTGAACTCTGGTCAAAAATTCTCTGTCAGGTCTTCTGCCTGTCAATAGTTTGCATCCTACTTGAAGGGTCACATTTATCTGGTTTCATGGAAAGGGTCTATGTCGACACCTCCAAAACGCTCTGCTGGTGTTCCTCAAGGCTCTGTTCTTGGCCCGCTATTTTTTGTCATAAACATTTGCATTCTTGCTGATTTTATATCCTCACACTGTTTATCCTACTACTGTTATGCTGATAACACTCAACTCATCCTCTATCCACAAGACTTCTACAGTTGATTCAGAAGGAAGCATCATGTCTAGTCTTCAATATGCCACAGTTCTTACACACCACAACACTGATGAGAACCAATTCACTGGCTACCTGTGGCAGGAATTAAAAGGTCAATGCTTGCATACAAAGCCAAAAAATAAATCAAATACTTCCATGAAACATAGCTCACCATGTAAGAGCATCATATATAAATTGTACTTGTTTTGGATTTATGTGATCGTGGCGTAGTGTGGGGACGATCGCAATTTGTAGACTGGAACAAGTGGTGGGGAACCATCAGGGTTATAGCCTCAGCCCAATGTAGGTTGTAGGTTCCCCTCATGCTGCTGAAATAGTGTTTACTGTGGTGCACTGTGTGTTCTGACCTCTTTCTATCAGAGCCAAGTACAAAAGGAGCTCTTCTATGAGATCGGAATGGACGGGAATAAATGAGTCTTGGGTGCCCATGATCCTGACACAGATTCACCAGTTGTCCTTTATTGGCTCAGTTTTAGAAGGTTCTAACTAGTGCTCACCTGGAACACTCCATAAAATCTAGAGATGCTCTAGCCATTGCTGGCTCAGATCCTTACCCTAAAACTTCCAGCACATCAACTTCAAGGGGTGACAGTTCACTTATTGCCTTATATATATATCCCACCCCCTGACAGAGGCCTTTGTGATGAAGTAACTAGTTAATGTTTTTCATTTTGCCTGTCAGTGGTGCTAATGTTATGGCTGATCTGTGTGGTTTATCAATGAAGAAAGGCTAGCTCATAAACTCTGCTACTGTGTAATATTTCTCATTCTACATGTTTGCACTGGTTGAAAAGTTCAGAATGGGTTTAAACAGGGAGTACCAATGATTTTTACTCTGTAATCCCTTCAGGCCTAAAGTTACACTGGACTGCTCGAGATCGCTTAGCTATTAAGCGAAAGCGAGTGAATTTTATGAGGCGCGGCTTTTAAGACTCAAATTAATCACCTACTTTTTTTCTCAGTCTTTAAAGCTCAATGACTTAAAACCAGAGCACGCATCACAAACTGCATCGCCGGTCTTCATGGACCCGTTTCCCTCATCAAGGCACTTTGAAGACGGTTCCCCTGGAGAGAGCAATGGGTGAAGAAAAAAATAATAATAACTCTTTCCATGGCCGAAAAAGAACTCTTTCTTTTGAAACACTAATTCCCTTTGAGCGAGTGCCCGCGTGTAGCATGCGGTCTGGGGGTGGCTGGCACATTCACGCCGATATTCAGTGGCTCAAGCTGTGTCACCAATATGCTTGGGTGGCCATGCTATTGCGTGGTAGGAGCAGCGAGAACATTTCATGCTGTATCAAATACCGAGGCCTCCATTAGTGGGGTGTCACTGTGGTCGTTGGAGGAATAATAAAGATGGCCGCCGTCAAAACATGCTTTTTCCGTGATACCTCTGTTGGACCACACCGATATCGAACGGGAAGGGCAGCAAAGTTTACAGGCATGAGCCATTCTTTTCAGTCTTTCTGCAAGGTCCGGAGGCATGCCGTGACGGATATGCGGGAGGTGCTTTCCCACTGGGAGAGAACAGGCAACTGTTTCAAGGACGTCAGAAAAGCATGGGAAAACGCCACGGGCTGATTAGGGCTGTTAAATTGCACTTAAAGGCAACACGCCAAGTCTTCTGTGTCCGCTCCAGCGTTAACAAGGGAAAGTATGATTGCAACGCAGCCTTACAGAATAAAACAGACGCTGACGGCCTGTCCTTTGTTGGCGGTTTGTTGACCGTGCATATCAGATTGACGTGGGCTGATAAGCAGCTAAAGCCAAAACACGGGACATCCATAGGGCAAGGCAGCAGTTCTCAGAGTCTGTTGCCTTGCACCATGAATCTAGAGGCACCAAGTGTTCAAATACTTCATAAAACTTCTATTAAATAACATTTACTGCATATTGCCTGACATGCAGCTGTTGGTACTTATCAGTGTGGTATTTCGAGAGAAGGCTGGTCCCATCAGTCAGTCATTATCTACAAATAGTTACATGATTCACTGGGAATGACAAGAAGGGAAAAACACCAACCCTTCTCTCCGTTCATAATATCTTACAAACAGTAATGTGTATTTGGCAGCTGGATCCCCTGAATTTATTTTAAGGCCTTCTGGTTCAGAAATGGCTTACTGTTCATTGACTAGTGTTTGCTCATCAATGTAAAATCAAATATTTACTATTCAACAGGCAGAAAATCTATACACATAATGAATTTGTAGTGATTGTCAGTCCATCTGTATACACAAAGCCATTTTGTTGTTGAGGGGAAACAAGGGGAACTTAACACTAACTCTTTAATACGGAGAGAGAAACTGGTGTTAGCTATACACGCAAGTTATGACTTACATTGAAATATGCTACCATAACTGCCAACTATGCCAGACAGGTAAATGAAGTTCCAGGCAGTTGGCTGTGACACATGACTGACAGTCATGTCAATCAATAATGCTTCCTGTCCAAACAAGGAAGACTACCAATGACTGACTGGGCTTGGGGGTAAAGTCTGATTGGCTGGGTTTGTCAGGGTTAGGGGGTTTGGGGGTGAAGTCTGATTGGCTGGGCTTGTCAGAGTTAGGGTGTTTGGGGGTGAAGTCTGATTGGCTGGGCTTGTCAGGGTTGGGGTGTTTAGGGGTGAAATCTGATTGGCTGGGTTTGTCAGAGTTAGGGTGTTTGGGGGTGAAGTCTGATTGGCTGGGTTTGTCAGGGTTGGGAAAGCAGCGTCAGTTCACGCAGGCACATACAGTTTGAACTCAAGAGAGTTACAGTTGAACCTTATTTTCTTCATGGTACACCTATTTTCATCCATTTACAATATGAATGGTGCTTCTATGACATTCTGACCGGAAGTTTTTAAAATTTTAAACAAAGTTATATCAACAGGGTGAAAATTTACAGAAATGTTCATGGTTCACATTATGTATCAGTCTAGTGAAAAAAGGTCTGTGAAGAATATATTGTAGTGGAGCTGAAGCTCAAGGGCTGTGTGTTTATGTGTGTTTTGGGTTATTTGGGCTTTTTGTGTGGGAGTTTGGAGGAATGGCTGGTTCCACTGTCGCTGTGCTAGCTATTCATCTCATTGGCATCTGGGTGGTTCCAACCATTCAGAAAACAATGTGGTTTTAATGTCTGAATGCTCTGTGTGTGCTACACCAATTGGGGGAGCACTTGCTTTATTTCTTTTTTAAAGAGCTTTAATAAAACAACGGGCAGTTGTCCAATTCAAACCTCCATCTCTTCCCTTAACTATTATCCCAGCCGGAAAATCGCCACAATATTAACTACAAAGACTTAAACAAATGCAAGGGCTCAAATACATAGGGGCAGTTTAATACACGTGGTGAAGGATGGAGATAAAGAACATGTGACAAGACCAAACACATGACAGAAAGAAGGAACCGTGAGAGGGAAAGACGAGGGCTGGACAAAAACAAAACAAGACAGCAAAACCAAGACCGGCATCTATTCATAATCCCCTTCTTCGACCGTCCTCTTCTCCTCCTGCCTGGCATCTCCATCCTCAACATCCTATTCCCGATATCCTCTCTCCACCACACGTCCAAACCAACACAGTCTTGCTTCTTTACTTTGTCTCCAAACCATCCAACCTGAGCGGTTCCTTATTTGGGCTTCACTCTCGCTGGTACCCATCTGTCACATATCACTCTTGCTACTGTTCTCCACTCACTCCACCCTGCCTGCACTCTCTTCTTCACCTTTCTTCCACAATCCCGACCTGTTGAATCCAAGTATTAAAACTCCTTCATCTTTGGCACTTCGATGACACACAAAAAAATATTTTATATATATATATATATAATGAATTACATTTATATCCCACCCTTCTCTAGCCCAGCATCACTTTACATGTAGTTATAAACTAAAATTTCTTTAGAAAGAAAAGAATTTCAGAGTTTAATGGCAATAGCACTGAAAAGCCTGCTGCTCAATTTGGAGAGACGAGTATGATGGTCAGGGGATTAGTGCTGGATGACTTCCGAGAATGTGTACTGTGTATGTTGTATGCTATATGTATTGTACAGTGGTACTTGAAAGTTTGTGAATTCTATAAAATGTGACATTTGTCTATGTATCATTTTAAATTTTGAAACAATTCCTAAACAAATTCTATATGAAAATAACCCAGCTAAACAAATGAAACAAAAAAAAATTATTTGACCATATTTCTTGAAAAAAGAATTACCAAATAGCATATGTGCCTTTGACAAAAATAAGAGAATGCTTGATGATGATCATAAATCATTTTATGATCATCATAAAATGATTATCATAAAGCGTCTAGTGTATCCCACCAATGGGAGGACAATTAGACAGGACTGCGTGACCCTGTTTATTGAAAACACAGAGATCCAGAAAGCCTGATCACACATAACACATTTGTGGATGTATACCAAGAATTGGTCCAATTGCCTCTCTAATATTAACACTGATCAATGTTCAAGAGTCCATCCCCAAAAAACAAATACACAATATTGGTGTGCTTGGCAGGGCTAAAAGGAGAAAGAAACCACTTTCCAAAAAGAACACATCTGACCATCTGCGGTACTACAGATGATGTGCACAAGTTAGAATGATACTGGAAGAACGTTTTGTGGACAGAAATAGAAATATAGATATTTTTTGGCTTAAATGAAGAGTGTTACATTTAGAGAAAGAAAAAACGCTGCATTCCAGCATAAGAACCCTATCCCATCTGTCAAACGTGGTGGTGGGAGTGCTCTAGTCTGGGCCTGTTTTGCTGCATCTGCATCTTGTCCTAATTTATGAAAGGATTAGTTCTGAGAATTTAAAAGTAAAATGTCAAGACATCTGTCTGTGAACTGAATCTTAAGAGACAGTGGGTCATGCAGACAATGATTCTAAACACACAAGTGGTTTCACCAAAGAATGGCTGAGGAAGAAGGCTTTGGAGTGGCCAAATCAATCCTGACCTTAATCCAATTGAGATGCTGAGGAAAACCCTAAAGCGAGCGTGAGGAAACCAAACATCTTACAAGAGTTGAAGTTGTTCTGTCTGGAATGAGTTAAAACTGGGCTAAATGGGCAAAAAGTCAATGTGTAGGACTAATCAATACTTACCACAACTGCTTACTGACAGCAAAGGTTTTTTTTTTTTTTTCAAGAAATAAAAATATTCTTTTTACACAATTTGTTTTACTAGGTTTTCTTATCTTTTAATTTTAGGACTTAAGTCACAATCATATAAACTATTGTAAACATGTAAAGGATTCACAAACTTTAAGTTCCACAGTATTGTCTTTAATACAGGTTAGACATCATCAGTACCTTGTGTGTGCTAACATCTGGATGATGAATCTGGTTCTGGTTCTACGTATTATGTGAAAATGATCTGACCCAAAATCCTCTGGGGACTAGCGTCCCCTTCATGCTTGAGGCTTGGTTAGGTCAGTGTTACCTGAGGGTTCAAGTAAAGTATCAGTGAATAAGCTGCAGCAGGCAAATTTCATGTGATACCCTACTGAAAACACCACATTAGTTACATTCCATGGTCAAGCAGAACTGTATTTTAATAGGAAAACATGCAGCTTTGAGTGTAATGAGGATTGACATAATGGGGTTACATATGGGTTTGTTTGAGTGACAGCAGATACATTTGAACCTTGTTTTAACGCTTTAATGAAGCGATAAACAGATCCAGATTGAAGATCCTGGATGAAAGCTTGTCAGCTGTTGCATAGAGATTACTAGAAGATCCCATGGAGTTATGATGATTCTGAAAAAATGTCTTGAAAGCTGTTTTCAGGAACCTGCCATATATAGACATAGTTCATTTCATATACATTTGAAGCTTTTATAACAATTATGTCATTAGTATTTCTAAAGAATATATGAATTTTTGAAGAAACTGTTCCAGATAATGTGGCTTCTTCAAACACCAAACATTTCATGATCAGAGATGAGATTCAGTTTGTACAGAGTAGCTTTATTAGGGGAAATCCAAAAGCATGTTTCTTTGTTGCAACAAACCAGACAAATCCATGATGAACTAAAAAGAACAAAGTAAAACACAGGTAATGCAAAAAAAGCACTGTTCTGATCTGCTTTGGGAGTAGCAAAGCCAAGCAAACAGTTAGGCAAAACTGTGGGGTATTAGCCCCAGAAGGAAAAGCCTTGACAGAGAACCCTTAGTTAACACACAATATCCAGTGCAAATAAGAATGTGGGCCTGAACCATGAAGAGGTGCTGTCAAAATAGTCATGAAAGCAGCAAACCCAGTGACTTCACATTTATATAATATATAATGACATCATGAGCAATCTTCTGTATGCACAGTATAATGTGGTTTTAGAGCGACATATGCTGTCATTTAGGAGACTTCTTTCTCAGGAAGTCCTTGGTTTTTCAACAGAGCAATGCCAGGGCTCTTTCTGCATGTGATCTTGTAGCCACAAAATGTATGTTCTTGACTAGTCTAGATCTGTCTCTCCTATTAAAAATGTATGGTGTATTACAGGGGTGGCCACATTTTTTGGCTTGCGATCTACTTACATTATATATATATATATATATATATATATATATATATATACATACATATACACATATATATACATAGATACACACATACATATATATACACACACACACACACACACACACACACACACACACACACACATACATACATA
>JBBIGC010031804.1:0-12175 GCA_037576955.1 Lepidarchus adonis
TAACCCGCATTCGTTGACAACGAATTTCATTATCGATTATTATCGATTTTATCGATTAGTTGTTGCAGCCCTAATAAGAACAGTGCAAAGTATTCTAGACATAGTCCTGTATTGTGTATTAATCCTGAACGGACCTACATAGAACAGTCTTTGTAGTAGAGGTGGGCGATATGGCATAAATATATCATGATATTGTACTTTGGGAATTGTTTTCAGTACATATTACACAATATATATATTTTCATTATCTTTTAAAGATAGGACAAAAGAAAAAAACATAATAAAAATAATTAAAAAACAGTATAATGAGTACCATCTATATCTGAGATTATCTATGTCTGTTTCTCAGACCACAATAAACGATCTTATTTAAGCAAAACTAATGGCATTGTCTTTCAAATGAAACAGTGTTTTAAGTACGACAATGTCACGAAATACTCAGAAAATCATTTTGTGGCCATAATTTATCACAATAACGAAAAATATTGTCATATTGCCAACACTACTCTGCAGTGGTTGCATGACAATGGATTTTTTTATTTCAATTTTGGTTCCTGTTCAAGTTCTTTCTTCATGCTAGAATGGATATGAATTTCTACAAAGCTGCTTTGTAGTAGTGGCTGTTCTGTATTAAAAAAACACATTATACAAATGTACTTGAGAACAGAGTCTTTAAGTAACTCTAGCTGCTCCCCAGTCCACACCAGCCCATCTGCCAGCAAAGCTGAGCCAGGTCTTCAGCTTTTGAGTACCTGATTTAGGTGTGTTGAGAAATGAAATAGAGCAAAAATGTGGTCTGCCTCTGGGTCTTTGAGGATTAGCTAGGGAACCACTGATTTAGAGTTAAACAACTCACTGGAATGTTATGGCTGTCCAAGCTTGAATTTCAAGCATTAATGATCCCTAAAAAGCAGCTCTCCTGCTGTCGACATGGTTTAAAGACTTGGACATTTCTATTAGGGGAATTTGGAGGGATATAGCTACAGGTGTTGGTGTGTGTGAGTATACAGTTCTTTCTGAGAATCTCGATATAAAAATCTCATATTAATTAGATTTTTACTGCATGCAACCATGCTAAACTGACCAGTGGCTTTATATACGGTATTCAAAACATTCAAATTTACTGGATAAAGTGTGTGTAAACATAAAAAATAAAAAACGGTCAAACAAAACCCAACCCTAAACCTGCCAAATGTCTCAGTTTAATTGATTTCCATAGTTATTTTCCATTCGGTTACCAGAATAAAAGGATTTTTGAACTGCCACCCATATATATGAAGGTGTGTGTGGTGGTGTGTGTGTGTGTGTGATTGATTTCAGATGGATTTGTTGATCGTAGTGTGTGTTTACGTGAGCTTGCCAACAGGTCACCTGTCAGCGCCTGCAGCAAGAAATGTGTGTGAGCATGTGCGCGTTTTGTTGCAATTGTGAATGTTTCTCGGGGGTCATTTCCTGCATACACACGGACAGGGCACGTCCAGGGCGGCTCTGTGGATGGATGCATAGGCCACCTCACAGTCTGACAGTGCTGCAGACACTTGGCAGGCTGCCAGTTCTCTCCGGTCCAGATGTGAAAAGTGAGGCTTGGCAATAAGCAAAGTACTGTAAATAACATCCTACAGCCAGGCAATTAGCAGCTCCAAAACCCCTCACCCACACAGGCTGCACTGGTTTCTCATCATAAGGAGTCTTATTGCTGCCACCAGTCTATACATCAGACCATGTCACAGCAGAGGAAACTAGGAAACTAGGCAGCACCTGCTCAGAATGTGTAAAGGTTTATCCAGCTCCTTGTATTTTTTGCAGCTGATATATTGTATTTTATTTTATTTCACATTTTCCAATCAGAAAGTAGGTGAAGCAACTCAAGTTATAACAAACATCCAAGAGTTGAGGCTGATCTATTTGGAGGAACGAGCTAAAATTTGATGCGCAGGACTGATCAACGTTTAGCAGGACTGATCAACGTTTACCGCAATTGTTTCGTTCACACAAAATACTAAAAATGTATCTTTACTTACTTTTCTTGAATAAACACCTGACCAAATATCATTTTTGTGTCAGTTGAACTACATGTTGATTTTTTTTTTTAACTTTTTTGAGAATCAAATGTTTTAGATCATATTCATATGGATTTGTACTCCTAAGTTTACATACCTTAACAGAATGTATGATTCTGTAACCATTTTTCAGGGAATATGAGTGATCACATAAAAACTTTTCTTTCCCCCTTTTTTAGTTGTTGGCTTAAGCCATTTGTTAACTGTGTTAATTATTTTGTAAATCATAATCATAACACAAACTACCCAAATGACCCTTATCAAAAGTTGATATGCCCCAGTTCTTAATACTGTGTATTGCCCCTTTTAACATCAATGACAGTTTGAAGTCTTTTGTGGTAGTTGTGGATGACGCTCTTTGAGTGGATCAATGATATTGAGGTCAGGAGACTGAGATGGCCACTCCAGAACCTTCATTTTATTTTGCTGTTGACAATGACAGGTCGACTTGGCCTTGTGTTTTTGATCATTGTCATGTTGAAATGTTCCAGTACGTCCCATGCGCAGCTTCCGGGCTGATGAGTGCAAATTTTCCTCCAGTATTTTTTGATAACCTACTGTATTCATCCTGCCATCAATTCTGACCAACACACATACCCAAAACATTAGCGATCCACCACCGTGTTTCACAGTACGAATGGTGTACCTTTCATTATAGGCTTTGTTGACTCTTCTCCAAATGTAGGTTTATGGTTGTTTATGGTCTCATCACTCCAAATGACTTTGTGCCAGAAGGTTTGAGGCTTGTCTCTGTGCTGTATGACATATTGTAAGCAGGACACTTTGTGGCATTTGCGTAGTAATTGCCTTCTTGCAACTCAACCATGCAGCCCATCTTTCTTCAAAGTGCTTCCTTATTGTCTCCTTAAACAGCCACACTGCATTTTCTGATTGGCATTCTCAACTGCTTTGATATTTTCTTATATCCCTTTCCTGTTTTATAGAGTTAAACTACCTTTTCTGCAGATCCTTTGACAATTATTTTCCTTTCTTCATGACTTAGAATCCAAAAAACGTCAGTGCAGCACTGGATGAAAAGGTCTGTCAGGAGTCCAGAAACTCACTGACCTTTTATACTCGCCCACTAACTACAAGCAAACATATCACAGGTGAAGATGGTTCCTTTAATAGCCAAACCACACAGAGTTTTGTTGCACATGGAGCTTAATTTTAATCACGAACGTAATTGGTCCAAAAGTAGCAATAGGTTTTAGAAGTAATTTTTAAAAATTATTTCTGCAAATTATTTTGGAGATGTGTTGTACCTCTGAGCTGGGACATGAAACTCAATTTCAATTTGCGATTTCAGTATGAGAAATCCATTAGGAGGTCCCCAGTCCACAAGGAAATTTGACCTCTCCATTTAACCAGTCCACATGTAGAGCACTGGACAGCTATCCACAACACCTGGGGAGCAGTGGATGGGAACGGTGCTTTGCCTTTAGAGTATCTCAGTGGTACTTGACTTTTGCTGCAACCTTCTGATCCTAAGGGCAAGATCCTAAGCACTAGGCCACCACTGCATGTGCCCTTTTTTCTTTCTTTTTTTTTTAAGAATACTTCCATGAAATCACTTGAACAAACCATATTTACGATAATCTAAAGCTTAAATAGTTTATAGTATATTATTTTAGTAATAAGCTGTTTCTGCTAGTCCGCATGATAAGTGTGCATAGAGTTAAATGTTTGTGCGTCACAAATTTTGGTATTGCACCAGTTCTCATCAAAGCAAGACCTTGAATCCATTCCTAAGCTAGCATCATGTACTCTGCGTAGCAAGTATTCACACTGTCTATTGTTACCCACGATGCCCTCTGCTACCCACACTGTCCCAGACAGTTCATTATCCAGGTGCTGACGACATTTCACTGCTCCAGTGCTGGTGCTATTGAGCAGGCAACAGTCCAGTCTGCATTCTCCCATCGGCCCTCTCGGCCTCTCTGCTTATCTAGTATACTTGTTGCATTTGATTTTGGGGTTTGAACGAGTTCCACTCAGAAACAATAGACAAGTGTGGCTGTGCTTTCCAAGTCTGTTCAGGCTCTTTGCAGCAACAAGATTGTGTAATTTTGTAGCAATGAAGTCTCACACAGGGAAATCTTAATCAACATTCTTGGCATGATAGGGGTGCTTTTGCCTCAAAGGATGTTTTGTTTGATTATTTAATTCTTAATTTTTTTTCCCCCCTCCACTCTCTTTCCCTGAAGCGCCCTCTCAAAGGGCAGTCTGTTTTTTTTGGACGCTGTCCGTCTATGGCCTGTCAGTAGTGTTTGTGTGAATGTGACATTGGCACTTTTTGAGGAAGTTTGATGGAGTCATGAGAGGCCACTGTGAGGAAGTGTGGGCTCTTTAGGCCCCCTCCATGCCCAGTGAGGAGCTCTGGAACAGAGCCAAGCAAGCAAGAAGACAATAGCCTTTGGGAGCCACTGCCAGAAACACTGGATGAGAACTGTTTAGGTGCTGATCCACTGCATCGTCCAGCATGTCCAACATGTCTTTGTCTTGGCATGTGCTTTCTTCGTCTTGTGTACAGGTGTGTTGGAAAGCTCAGCCCCCAAATATAAAGTTGTTTATTGTATGACTGAGTCATGCAATAAATATCTTCAGTGCTTTTTGGAAACTACTCGGTCACGATAAACATGTTTTGTACTTTTGCAGGCAACATGAACAGTCTAAGAGTGAGTTTGTCTCATCAAGCATGAAAGGAAGTAATTTGGTCTTTTTTCCGTGCCCAGTCACTTTGAGGATCCTGCAGACCACAGTTCAGAATTCTGGAAAGCCGTATGGTTGAAGACGGCTACAACAGAAGGGTGGTCGTTTGTTTTTTTTAACACTGAGGTCAAGGTTACTGTGACTACATACAGATGCACATATTGTTGCTCTGGCTTTCTTTTTGTACAAAAGGGTTCCCCATCAATCGTCACCTACACCAGTGCTTCCTGAAGGGCCAGTGTCTAGCAATTCGATGATTTCCCTGCTCAAACACTTCTAGTTCAACTGTGAATTGCCAGGTTTAGTTAGTGTGTCTAAAAAGAACTACCACCAATCAGTGCTGGTTACTGGCTCTCCTGGACCAGAGCTGGACACCATTGGTGGTCTACACTGTGCTGATGGGTAGGTCCTTGGGCTTAGGGCTGGAAGGTCTCAGACCAGGTACACCCCTAAGGTACACATGAGCAAAGTAACGTCCTGCTACTCATCTCCATGTGGTGCACTTAGTGGGCAAATAGTCACTTGCACGTCCAAAAGTTCTTGAGCGCCCTTTTTAGTAAGATAATTCAGCTGCTGCCCTTGCGTTTCCAGTACAATGGGATGCTATTGTGCAGCCACATGAGTAGGGCCACCATATAGAGGGCTGTAAGGTAGTGAACCTTTGTTCTCTGTAGAGATGGAGCATCATTTGGTATTGTTGGACAATGGTCATTCAGGACTAATCACTGAAGATTGGGACCTGGAACCATTAATGCTCCTATGGCTGAATGCAGTCAAATCCTGCACCATGTAATGAAGCCTTCCCACAAGAGCAGAAAATAAGTTTTTAGTTCCTTGGTAATACCATTCTTTTGGGAAGGAATGCTGGCTAGGCAGTTCATCTACAAACATTTGGGCATTGTAAGTCAGCCATTCATGTTATTCTGACGTTTCTATAATCAAAAAAGGATTGGCTGGTGATGTGCCACAGATGTTCAGCAAGACTAGCAGTTACCTCATTAGTCGACATTTAAAAATGCCTGTGTTTTATTCGATGCGTTCTTGCATATCTTAGGCTTTATTTCATGACTTTAATGGATGGAAAAGTTTGTTTATGGTAGCTGTTCAATATCAGATGTGCTGCTGTGCTGGTTTTTTCCAGATTTTCCTCAGCAGTGGTATGTCATAGGAGAGGAAATACGTTTTTTTGTTGATTTTCTTCAACTTGGTGACTGGTTTTAATTTGTTTCTCATGTTAGCGTACTGTATCCAGGAGAATATCCAATACTGCAGTTGCTTAATGAATCTGCTGTGTATTACCTTGAACTTGGAAAGGCGCATGAGTGTTTCTGCAGTCTTGCTCTTTTTTCCCTCTGTCTCTCTGTCTTCTGCTCTTGCTCATTTGTTTGCTTTTCTATTCAGTGCTGCCTTGGCTGGCATGCCTGCCTCTTGCCCATAATGCCAAAGCTATTGATCGCACTTGATTTGAGTCTAAAGTTAATCATTTTCAGTCATCATCAGTCTCTGCTTCTCTTTCTAACTAATGCTTTGTTTCCTTATTGCTCCCTCTTTACAGCTGGCTGTTGTTCCAGGACTGGTGTTAGAGCGCTTAGTGCTCATTTTGCCCTTGCTGATACATCGGAATGTCTTTTGGCCAATGCTTTATGCTTAAAACCTTCAGTACTTTCGTAGAATGGAGGTTACATTGTTTTATCTTGGAGCTAGTTTTCCAGGCTGATTTATTAACCTTCTCTTTCAAAATGGTACACTATCGCTGCTAGTTCATATATAGCATTTTATTACAATTGTGCACTTCATATTATATTGTAATTATAGCAAAATGTGACCTCTGCATTTAACCCATCCACACATGGAGCAGCAGGCAGCTTTCAACAACTGTCAGGGAGCAGTGTAGCAGGATGGTACCTCGCTCAAGGGCACCACAATGGTACCTGGGCTGGGACTTGAACCTGCAACCTTCCAGTTCACAAGGGCCACCTCTGCCCTAAAACAACAGCTATGAACAGCACCCGGAGAGCAGTGTAGTGGGACAATACCTTGATCAGGGGAATCTCCATGCTGCCTGGCCCAGGACTTGAACCTGCGACCTGCATCCATCCCAAGGGCAAGGCCCTAACTGCTGTTCTATGACCATCCTATGCTTTTAGCAAGTTTCACAAAAGAACAATCAGTCTGATTTTGCTATACTCTAGGTACAGTTTCCCTTATCTACATTGAGGAAAACTGAGTATAATCTCCTTTAATTTCTCCTTCTCTTGTTTCTTAACAGATAAAAAAATACTTTGAGCTGGAGCCCCTGGCTCGGGGGAAGAGCTGGGTGCTGGAGGGCAGCACAGTGGACAACATGGACGCCGTGAAGGAGAGCTTTAGCCAGCTAATTCACCTGCTGGAGGAGAAGGACCAGGAGACAGGCAGGATATGAGCTGGAAAACTGCAAATCCTACCATTGCTCACCCCAGACACTACAGTTGACCACCTCAGTAAAAGCCAACAGAGGTCCTGGCCCCATCCGACATGAGCACTGAGCACAGTATATTAGTTACTGACTCTGTCACTAATCAAACCAAGCAGGAAGAAGATCATGGATTGTGTGTCGCGAATCCTTAGCTTCAGGGGCTTTTTCCAGCCAAGAAAATGGGGCTTTATCATATTTCAAGTATGATATCTTCTCTTAATGATGCTTCGTATTAACCGAGTACAGCAAGCATACAACACTTGATTACTATTGTCAGTAAATATGGTTATACATGTCCTCTGTAATACAGACCTAGTTGCACATCGCTACTTAACTGATAAAGTTAAATACTTGCATTGTATGTAGAAAAACTGGAAAGTTTTACTTAACTGGTAGATTGTTCTATTTAGACCCATATTTGTGTGAATGTACGTGTGTGTGCGCGTGTGAAAAATGAACGTTTGTACTAAAAAGCCTTAAATTATGTTTTTAAACCAAACAATTATGTGAATTCCATAGATGGAACTGATCTACTGATCCAGACAGTCTTAAAGAGTGTAGCCAGGTGAAAACGATCACATATTCCTAAAAAAATATCTCTAAAATGCATGGCTCTGCTCTCTGTGTATTATACAGAATCAAGCTACAGATGCATCTTCAAAGAGTCGCTTGTTGAACAGAGGAAATCTTTCTTCCTTCTCCTAAGATATAAGGGACTCTAATTCAAGCCACTGAGGTATTGTGCTACTTTCGAACGATGTTAGTTTGCAGCTCGTAACCACAGCATATCAAACGTATTGTTTTAGCCACAGTCTCTCTCTCTGTCCTTCATAGTTGTAGTCTGTAATAAATCAACTGAACGGTGTAGTGCCAGTTTAGAATTTAGCCATTAGTAGCACAGCTATGGAACACAACCACTTGTATGTACGTGAATTCACTGAGCCTTCACTTTTGTATGGATGGCGTGTTCGTTGTGTGCAGTGCAGCGTCCTGAAATTTCAGTCCAGTTGTTTTTTTTCTTCTTCTTTGTTTTGTAACTATTGCCTCAGAATGTAAAATGCTCCTGTTCACATCCCATCAGTAGTGCCTCTTTTGGATGGAGTGTGCACCGTCTACCTGGACTCCTTTTTAGCTCCAACTTGCTCCAGAATCCCAACTGGACTCTGAAGTGCTCAGTCATCGTTACCCAGAATTGTTCATGCATCAGTCCTGTCTCCACGGCCAAAAGTGTTCCTCAGATCCAAGTGACATCTGGGATATTTCGTGTTTCTAGTGTATGTGTTCAACACACTGGTGTTGTTGTATTTGTACCACATTTTATACCCTCCTGGCCAATTCAGCTGCCTTTTTGTAACTCAAGAATTTGTACATTTGTTACAGATTAGTCTCTTTTTCGTTCCGGTTTTATTTTTTTGGAGAGGCTTTATACTGGAAGAAATCTTTACATTTAGCAGTTTTACCATGACTGCTTCAAGCTGGTCAAAAGCTGCCGTGTATATATGTAATTTATGCATAATTTCCACTGAGCAACATGGACAATAAAGGCTGAATATGGATAAACACTGGATTTTTGAAATTAATTCACGACATACTTAAAAGTGTTCACACACAGTGTACCACAATGAAACGTGACCTCTGCAATTAACCCATTCTCACACACTAGTCGAGCAGCTATCAAAGTGCGCTGGGATGGTACCTTGCTCAAGCGTGGTCCTATTTACCAGGTCACCACTGTCCACTATTGTATATATATTGTACTGTGCAGTTATTGGTAAATGAGGAAATTATATTAATAAACTGTTTACCTGTGCAATATGTGTTCAGCACTATTACAGTTAATCTAAATATTCTAGTAAACAGTGATGTTTATGCATCAGTGTGTTAACCATTCCCAGTCCTCTTCCTGTGGAAGCACAGGATCAGCTACTGTTTACACCCGAACCTTGACCTCTTTACTACTTCCTTGTTTGCCATAATGTAAAATTGCAGACTTACATCTGAGATAAATTGTTTTAATAATTTATGTAGGTGTTCTTTTAAACAGCTCTGTATACGCAAGATTAGCCCATAAAGAAAGGAAACATTTTTAACTCCAACCCTGTAATGTGTTTACATTAAATAAACCTCCATTCAACTAGATAAATAATTCTGCAGTTATGTTGTTTTTGCCCAATGAATTTGTCCATAATTGCTCCACCGAGACATCCACTGATCAGCCCAATCAGGGTCATGGGTTATCAAGGCTTCTTGATGTGCAAGGGGAGTGAAGACTAGCCTGTTTTGTCCAAACCTGCAGAAGACCTACTGTAGCACAAATTGCTGAAATATTAATACAGGCTATGATAGGAACACAGTCCTCACCCTACAACTAGCATTACTTGAAGAATCTGTTCTTAATGTTTTGGAGGACCATCAGAGGTCTTATGGAGTCCATGCCTCATATTGGTCAAAGCTGGTGGTACTAGGGCTGGGGTGTCAACTCCAATCCTGGAGGGCTGGTGTCTAGTGCAGTTTGATGATTTCCCTGCTCAGACACACCTGGTTCAACTCACCTGTTAATTGCCAGGCTTAGGTAGTAGGTTTGAAGGTGTGAACTACCAAACAGTACTGGATGCTGTCCCTCCAGGACTGGGTTCTAACACCCCTGCACTAGGGGAACTTTAAGGCAGGTGGTGTGCATACTGATTTAGTTCTCGAATATTACTGCTCATTCATTAATCTAATGAAGTACAACTTTTTAACTTCCCCCTGCCTTGTGGAGCGGATGTAATTCGGAAGGCTCTGGCGTGTTTCCTCTGTCCATTCCTGGCATTTAAACAAACCGAGAGCTTTTTATTTTGTGACATTTTCCCTGTCCTGTTAATCTGGACCAGCCTGAACCTTCTCATGACTCAAATAAAGGGAACCCTACCCTTCCGTTCCAGGCTAGCAGAGCCGTTATTCATAGGATTTACTCTGCGAGTGATGAGTCATGCACATTACGGCTATATCTCCCCAGCTGGTGTTGCTCCGTCGCTGAATGTCGTTTCTCTTCATTAGCCTGTAGGAGTTCCCATAAAGCCGGAGGTTACCGCTCGCTCAGTGATTTACTGCCCTGTGCTAGTTCATGGAAAAGTGGATCAAAGTCAGATCAAGCTCTGAAGCTAGAAGCATCCAGTGTCTGTCCTGCTTAAAGAGGGTCACTTGTTTTGCACAGTCTTATCTCCTTGGACTGGTTTTATATGGAAATTCTGAGAAAGAGTCCACAGTGCTGCAGGGTCATGGCATCAACGCACCTCTTGTCCCCTGTCAATCACAAATATACTGTATGGTCTTCATTTTTATTGGCTTCGTGATTTAGTTGCTGAAGGAACATCCTTAAACCCTAAAGGGTTATTGACCTAGATATTCCCTACTAGACCAAATCTTTACCTTCTCTTGTCCACTGTAGGTCCAGACCGTCCTGTGCAACCATTCTAGCATTTCAAAATGAAGAGTTTGGTGTGGACCAGTTTCTCAACACAGTTAACTATCTCTGCTCAGGGCTGCAAAACCGCTTGTTGGGAGGACTTCCTGATAATTTTACAGAGCTTTTGTAACCTCTTCCTGCACACCAAAGCAATCAGATGAGCTCTGTTTATTTATGTATTATACTCCATTAATGCCCAAAGGGAAATTATTCTCTGCATTTTACCCATTCAAGGCAATAAACATACACCCAGAGCAGTGGGCAACCACTGTAGTTATGAATGAGGAGCAGTTAGGGGTTAGGTGCCTTGTTATGCTGCTGGTTACAGGAATCAAATCTAAACCCACTTCTTGAGGCATTAGGCTGCCTCCCAAACACACACCCAGTGCAGTGGAGTTAGGTTCCTTATTCAATTGCAATTCAGCCTGCTACTGGTTTTGGGATTCTAACCTGTGACCCTTCCGTCACATACCTATTTCTCTCACACATCTAAAGCAGTGCGGGTTTAAGGACCTTGCTCAAGGGAGAATCGAACCCACAGCCCAGTTACACTCAAGTAACTGAATCTTTTCCTGCCATCATTAAATGTCCAACCCTAGTTAACAACAAATGATAGAAGCTGTTATAGTGCTGTTGACTAGGAGAATGGAGATTGGAGTACTTTAGCCAGCTAATGGACCAGCTCTCAGCAGGTTCGGCTACAGCCAATTGAAGCTGATGAAGGCCTGAAGGCCAGCGTTTTGCACAGTTTGATGGTTTCGCTGCTCAAACACACCTGGTTCAAATCACCTGTTAATTGCCAGGTTTAGTGAGTGTGTTTGAGGAGGAAAACTACCAAACTGTGCTGGATACCGGCCTCCAGGACCTGAGTTTGACACGTATGATCTAGAGGAATGATTTTGAGTAGCTGGTGCTAGAGTGTGCAACTTTTTCTGTGGTGTTTGAAGCTCATTGTAGTTCACTCCTCACACTTAGTTTGCAGCTCTAGACAACGTAACTGTAACTGGTCTCATGAGTAAATGCCAACGGGACAGTACAGTAGACCTGGGTTTGCCGTGCAAAAGAGGTCCTTGATATAGATGCTTTGCATTTTGCGAACAGATGCTTCATTTCCCGCAGATCTCATTTAAAAAGAAGTGGTTCTTCAAGAACTACTGCAAGTTGTCCCAACATTTTACACTGGTGACATGTCATCACCACTTTTTGTCAAGGGTTGTTTTGTCTTTTATACATGTGCAATGCACACCCCTCCCCCAAGTCAATAAATATGTTTGGCACCCCCATGGGCAGTGGTGGCCTAGTGGTTGTTCTTTCAAAAAGAAGGTTGCAGTCCCACTCCAGACACCACTGAGGTATCCATAAAACTAAATTTCTTAAAAGCCTAGAAAATTTTCACAATGACCTCGCCCCTCATTACCCGACCCACAAGTCCGTACACAAATAAACTTACCCAGTGGCTCAGGTTCATTAGCGGTGTTTTGTTCGGCAAATGCAAAGGGA
>JBBIGC010031815.1:0-12173 GCA_037576955.1 Lepidarchus adonis
AAAGTTTGGGCACCCTACATAATCAGTACTTAGTAACACCTCCTCTGGCAGATTTCACAGATTGCAAACGCTTTTTAGAGCTAAAAGTCTTTACTTTCTCCCATTCTTCCTTGCAAAAGCTTCTAGTTCTGTAATATTCTTTGGTCTTCTTGCATGCACAGCTCTTCTCATATCTACATACAAATTTTCAATGATGTTTAAATCAGCGAACTTTGATACTTTGATGGCAATTCCGAAACCTTCAGATTGTGTCTCTTGAGATCGTCCATGGTTGATTTTGGGGTCTGTTTAGGATCATTGTCCTGTTGTAGAAGCCATCCTCTTTTAAGCTTCAGCTTTTTTACACATGGTGTAATGTTTGCTTTTCTATGACTAGGAAGAATTTGTTAAATTCCTTCTAACTCTCACATCAGTGTTGTCATGTCTGAATTTATGCTTTTATTGTTCCTGTACCTGGAAGGCACTTTGGACAAAAGCTTCAGCCAAATGAATAAATGTAAATCTAAATGTAAATGCAATTTGCTGGTATTTAGTGGAATCTATTCTTCCCTCCACCCGTGCAATGTTTCATGTGCCACAGACTGCAACACAACCCCAAAGCATGATAGATCCACCCCGTGCTTAATGGTTGGCAAGTTGTTCGTTTCATGAAATTCTGCTCCACTTGTTTTCACTTGTTGCATCAGGCTTCTGTACATGTTTTGTTACATACTTCTGATGTTGGATTTTATGATGGGGATGCAGGTAAGGTTTTCTTCTGCTGAGTTCTACTAAGGTCTTGTGGAACGGTGCACCACCACTAGTGCTAAATCATCCTGCATGTTTTTTGCAGTCAAATGGGGATTTTGATTTGTCTTTCTGACCAGCATACCAACAGTTCTGTCAGAGAGTTTTCTTGGTCTTCCAGATTTCATGTTGACCTCCACAGTTCCCCTGAACTGCCATCTCTTAATTACATTTTTTACTGTGGAAACTGCAAGCTGGCAATGTTTTCCTGTGTTCTTGTAGCCTTCTCCTCCATGGTTGTTGAGTGTTCCTCAAGTGTGTGCACAAGGTTTGAAGAGTCAGAGTATTTGTAAAGCTTTGAAATTGGCACCAGCTGACATTTACTAATGAGATCTAACGAGCTTATTAAGGTCTGAAACCTTGTAAAAAGAATCTGAGACTTTGGAACTCTTAGGGTGCCTAAACTTGCACAGTGCCATAATAATGTTTTTATTTTTTTGTTTATTTTTTTGTTCAATGTATGGCATAAAATGTAACTATGCATCAGTGTTTGCTGAAAATATTTTGTATTTATTTACATGTCCTAGAGAGACTGTGTTAACATCTTTTTAATTACAAAATCACCAAAATCTGTTATTTATCGAGGGGTGCCCAAACTTTTGCATAAGACTGTATATAAAGAGTGGCATGGTTTTGCAGGGGTTATTGCTGTCACCTCACAGTAAGAAGGTCCTGGGTTCAATATCCGAGTTTGTGTGAGTTTCCTCCAGGTGCTCCAGTTTTCTCCCAATGACCAAAGATTTGTGGTTTAGGTTGACTGGCTACTCTATGTAAATTGCCCATAGGAGTGAGTATGTGAATGGTTGCCTGTTTCTGTGTTGCCCTGTGATGGATTTCCCTCCGCTCCAGGGTGAACCTGCCCTGGGCTACTGTCAACTGGGATCAGCTCCAGCCTCCCAGCGACCCGAAGTTAACAAATCGGTTTGGAAAATGGACGGAGGGTCTGGAGGATGACATTGGGACAATGCCAATTAGGTTAATTCAGTCTTTCATTTGCTGTGTAATAACTGAGATTAAGTGTTTTGGATAGTAGAGGGGTTATGAAGCCATGGAATAATGCATGCTAGTACAGCCAAATGTTTTTAGGTTGACTGGCTACTCTAAATTGCCCACTGTGTGAGTGTGTGTATTTGTGTGTGTGTGTGCGTGTGTGAATAGTTCTGCAATTGGTTGGCATTCTGTTCAGGGTGAACCCTGCTGTGGCCTATAGTCAGCTCCAACTTCTCTGCAACCTGAAGTGGATAAGAGGTTTGCAAGCTATAATGCAAGCAGTTAGAAAAAAACAGTCCAGAAGAACCAGAGTTGTAAAGATGAAGAGAGTAAATAATACTGTTGTCAGAACAGCAGCACAGATAGAAACTATAAGCACAGTGAAGTGCAGATGTACAATGTCCAGTGTTGATCTGTAGATGGTGAAGTGCACAGATGAGAGACGTGTGTGCATTTAAGTGCAGTGTCCAGTGTTATGGTCTGTAGTGTGATTGCCAGCCAGTGCATAGACAGCAGTATTCACTCTGATGATCAGTGTTCAGTGTGTGGGGTGTGGGGTGTGTGTAGAGGCATGTTCTGGTTCAGGAGTCTTATGGCCAGGGCATGACATTAACTTTTTTTGCTCACTGGCCAAAGTGGCTAGTGGATTTCCGGAGTCACTAGCCATTCAGTCTTTTTACAGCCACAATTTTGTTACCAGAAAATCACAGTTTTTTCTTCACCATGATACGTTAATGTTTGTTAGATGTAGATTTACTTATGAATGACAGCATACGGTGTATCACTCTAGTAGTAGTCAAGTGTTCAGTACTGTTAATATAGCTCCCAATATAAAAACACGCAAACATGAACAGTATATTCTGTTTATTGAACTTAAATTCAAGCCTCTTACGACATGAAATTGAAAAATAACACCACATAATACTGTCCGAGTACGCCTATCAGTTGAGAGTAACTTTACAGCTTCTTACCGCTAACTGTTACCGCTGTTCTTACCGCTAACTGAGACGTTACTGCACGTTATAAATAAGTTGTATCAGATTGTTGACGAAAGTGCTCATGGGAGTTTTATGCGTGTAATATTACGTTGCAATGCGTTTATTATATCAGATGCTTTTAGAAAAAACTACAACAAAAATATATTTTCATACCAAAGAATGAATAAACTACCCGCCAAAGTGGCTTGTGAGACTAAAGTTATTACCCGCCACAGCCGAATTTTACCCGCATTTGGCGGGTGGGCAGGTGCCAATGTCAAGCCCTGATTATGACCTGAGGATAGAAACTCCTCTTGAGTCTCTCAGTCCTGGCCATTATACTCCTCAGCCTCCTGCCTGGTTTCAGCAGCTGAAACAGGCTGTTGTTGGGGTGTGAAGGGTCAGTGTAGATAGGGACCTACATCTCTTGGTGTAAATGTCCTGCAGAGTCCTGCTCTGCTGCTCGAATCACCCTCTGCAGGGCTTTACGGTCCTGAACACAGCTGTTCCCAAACCAGCACGTGATGTTCTGGGTCAGGGCACTCTCCACAGCGCCTGTGTAGAAAGTCTTGAATTTAACCTATCACACGTGCACACGTGGAGCAGCTATCAACAGCGCCCAGCAGTGAAGTGGGGACGGTACCTTGCTCAAGGGTTCCTCAGTGGTGCCCAGGCTGGGACCTGCGACCTTCGAATCTCAGGGGCAAAGTCCTAGCCACCACTGCCCCACTTTAGGATCTTTGAAGAGACCCCAAACTTCCTCAGTTGTCTCAGGTGATACAGGCGCTGATTTGCTCTTTTGGACTGAACGTGGATGTGTTCAGACCATGCCAGATCCTCAGAGATGTAGATGCCCAGGTATTTCCAAAGGAGTCCCACTAATGTACAGGGGTTTGTAGTCTCGCTGCTGCGTCCTGCTGAAGTCCACCACCAACTCCTTTGTCTTTTTAACATTCAGCTGGAGGCGGTTGTCCTGACTCCACAATGCCAGTTTCTCTACCTCTGTTATGTATACCCGCTCATCATTGTTTTAGACGAGGCCCAGCAACACTGTGTTGTCCGCGAACTTGACAATGGTGTTGGTGCTATGGGTGGCTACGCAGTCATTAATATAAAGACAATACAACAGGGGACTGAGCACACACCCTTGTGGAGCTCCGGTGTTGGTGGTGATGCTGGTGGATGTAAAGTCACCGACTCTCACCACTCCCGAAATGAGATTCCACTCGCTCCCGATACCCGCGTTTAGCAGCTCTCACCGCTGGCCAAACGCTGTAGCTGCTTTGTAAGCGCTCATATCACCGGTGTTGAGACCAGCGTTACGAGCAGCGGTCTGTGCGTTCAGTGCAACACGGATTGATCTGTCTACCCACGGTTTTTGATTCGAGAACACAGTGATCCTCACTGTTGGGATGATCTCGTGCATGCTAACAAAGCTCACTGCTGCATCCACAAATTTATTGATGTCGTCTGCGCATGACCGGAACATGTCCCAGTCGACGTTATCGAGTGCGTCGTGCAGCGTAGCCTCTGACTGGGCAGACCAGCACTGCACCTCGCTCATGGCCAGGGCTTTGCGACGGGCGCGTTGCCAGATTTTCTAAACGCTGCATCTGCTTTGTAGCCAAAGCAGTGGTCCAAGATCTTTTCACCCCTAGTTGGACACGTGATTTGTTCGGCATCACTTGTCTGAGGTTTGCTTTGTTAAAGTCCCCCGCCATGATCAGCGCTGCTTCCGGGTGTTACCCATAGGTGTGAGTGTGTGTGAATGGTTGTCTGTCTCTGTGCTGCCCTGTCATGAGTTGGCCTCCTGTCCAGGGTGAACCTTGGCATGTAGTCAACTGGGATCGGTTCCAGCTTCCCTGAGACCCAGAATGGATAAAGTGTTTTGGAAAATAGATAAATGGATGACCTTAAAGTGAGTTATTTCTGAGACAAATATATTGGCCAACAAATATATTTATGATGGCAGGTCTACATGCATCTAAAACATTTTTAACCGTGGTATGTTAACATAACATTGTAAATGTAACAAATGTAACACTTTCCTTGGGGGCAGCTTGTATTCAAATGCTGTAAAAGCAAAAAAAAAAAAACTGGGCTTGGATTTAAGCGTAGGTGATTTTATTTCTTTCTTAAAGTAGTATTCCTGTTGCATTATAATAAGACGCTGCTCTTGTGCGTAGCCTCTGGGTGTTTGCACTGTGTAAAAGCATCATGCCAGACTTGAGAGGTGAGAGAGAGGGCAGGGGGGCATGGGGCATGCAGGCTGGTGTGAAATGTGCTGTGGCAGTTGGAGGCAGGAGTCAGGCTGAGGCAGCTGAGCACAGCAGCAGCTGGTGTGACGGTACGGAAGCCTGCTCCACTAGCTGGAGCAACCTAAAGGTCAGGTGCTGGTTAATGTGGTGGTGCAAGGATGAGAGAGAGTGAGAAAAGCGAGTGAGAAAATGCTTGCCCATGTCCTTGGACTATTATTAATATTATGACGCTGAAGGTGGTGAAGTGCGGCGTGTGTTTCTTTCTTCACTATGCACAGAGATGAAGAAGGAGAGTGGTATTTAAAGAAGAGTCCCAGGAAACACGTATTGTAATGCACAGAAGAAGTGTGAGTCACAGGCTGATGGGCTATGAGTACATTCCGGAAGAATATGTGTATGAGAAAGATATTTCATAGAAGTTTCATTCAAGGTTGTAGACTGAATGACTTTCAGGCCAGTGTGTGGATATAAAAAGTGCAAAGAAATTTCTAGGTAGAACCAGTAAAGGGACTTTTGCCAAATTGTCTTTGACTAATTGTCAGACACTTGTTGGTGCAATATAGTACCTTTGTTCTTTTTTCTTTTTTACAAAAAGGTACTTTAAAGAGCCAAATACCATAATATCACAACAATAATAGAGAAGAACTATTTAACTCAGAAAAGAAGTGTTTAAAATGGTCATTTGAGTTTTCAAAGTTCTATAACTGTTGTCAGTACTAAAGAACCCTTGAAGAACCACTGTTCAGCTCTAATCTAGACCAAATGAACACTGACAGAAATGCAACAATCAGGTTTTCTTTGTTGTTAATGTAGGTTATCTTGACTCGCAAATATCTGCGGCGACAGACCAAACTTGAAATTAGCAGAGATCACAAAATCAATTAATGCAGCTTTAATTAATACCTCGCCAAATGACTGTGAAATAATGACAATGTAAAAGCTATAATTAGCTCTTTGGAGGAGGTTTAGTTAAGGTCAGCCTTTAAAAATGCCATAGAGTAATTGAGAGCACAGGAATGGACCATCTGCTAAAAAAGAGTTTCTTCAATTTATTGCATCTAAAGCCTTCAAATCAGCTCTATTATAGTGCATTTGGATCATAGTGACTTTGAGTTCACAAGTTAAGGCCTTGTGTCATAAATGGAGAACGTTGAATCTAGCATGGAACCAGCTTCAAAAATCCATACAGCCGTTAACAGCATTTAAGTTTACAGCATTCAGCAGACATGATCCAGAGCGACGTACAACAGTATGCCACATCTGTAAAGCTAAACTTATCAACAACTGTCATCATACTAAGATACTACTAGCTAAGATACACACAATAACAAAACCCTGCCAACCCTGTTTTGGGGTTTACAGAGTAAACAATAAATAATAAATATGAGGGTTATTTCGTCTCTGAGATACTCCTTGAAGAGGTGTGTTTTAAGGTGACAGCAAGGGTTCTGACAGAAAGTCTTGACGTCTTCCTCTTCAGCCCATGTATAGAAACTGAACAGTATTCATACATCTTGCTTTCAGTTCAAGGGGCCTCATTCACCAAGGATTCTTTAGAAGACATTACTTATTAGAACTAGAGCTGGGCAATTTTGCAATATTTATAATTATTGTGA
The DNA here is from genome assembly GCA_037576955.1 of Lepidarchus adonis. Classification (NCBI taxonomy): domain Eukaryota; kingdom Metazoa; phylum Chordata; class Actinopteri; order Characiformes; family Lepidarchidae; genus Lepidarchus; species Lepidarchus adonis. Next base: position 6,628 of record JBBIGC010031815.1, read on the forward strand.
TGAATTGTGGCCACAATGTGACATTTAAAGTACAGTATTTCAGACAATACTTAAAAAAACGATCAAACTATAAAATTGCTATAAAATTATTCTGAAGTGATTAAGATGCCACAATGGAATTAGAAACCTGGTACTGAGCATAAAAACGTGATTGTGTCAAAATCTCCAGAAATGAACACATCTCATAGCTGTCAAGGTTTGTATGTTTGAAGCAAGTGTGAGCCTTGCAGTGATTTAAATGTAAAGAAACAAGAAACAAGGGACCTTAGTCACCAAGGATTCTTTAGAATAGATTTCTTCTTAGAACTAGAGCTGGGCAATATTGTGATATTTATCATTATTGTCATGAATTGTGGCCACAAAATAGATTTTCAAAGTATATTGTGATATTGTCAGTAGTTAAAAACACTGTAAGACTTCATGGCTCATTTCACAAGAGAGCATCATTAGTTTTGCTGAATTGGACTTATAGTACTACAGTATAAGAAACAAAATTGTTTTGTAAAGTATTTTGGTTGGAATATTTGTTTTTTCATCGTTAGCTCTTTTTATAAATGTGCATATTTTCTGTCATTTACAGTAGTAGGATGCAGTTAAATGCTTTACGGTAATATGAGATTGCCCCATGCTGAGCTGCGTGCATGCATGTGTGCAGGGACGGCAGAAAGAGGGTGCTGTTATTGCTGTGATTTTTATGTTTTATTCACTGTTAGTGTTGAATAATAGTTCATGTGGCTTGGTGGGTGAGATGGGGGGTTAATAGTGCACTGTGCTAAGGCACCGTCAGTGTCTCCAATGTGTTTACTGCTGTGGTATATGTTGAAGCCATTAAAAAGAGCATTTCTATCTGGATCAATGTTTCCTAAATGCTTTACTGTAATATCGAATATCGGCCACGAGAGAGACTGGTGTTAGCTATATGCATGCTACTCGTTCATACATGTTGCCGGCTGCTAATAAATCACAGTGCCGTACAATAAAGCCTCTGCAGTATCATTACATGCGTGAGTTCCAACTTTGAAATTCGTGTTACTTCACGTTTGTAGGAACAAAACCCTGACGTAACTTGAGGACCCCCTGTACTAACAGTAAACACAGCACACAAGGAGATACACCTGACCTGATAATGAGGGGTGGGTCTAAGGAAGGGCACATGGGTAGGGAAAACCACAACAAACATTACATGGAAAACAAAGACTAGACTAACAGAATATTCGATTTAATTCAGTTTTATTTCTATAGCACTTTTTACAACAGATGTCATAAAGTAGCTTTACAAGGTCCGGGTCCGAGCCCCTAATGAGCCAAGGCGACGGAGGCGAGAAAAAACTCCATGAAACCAAAGCTCATTAGGAGAACCCATCCTACTCTGGTCGACACTAGATAATAGTTAGTGAACAGTCAGAGAAGATGAGTTGTGTTAATTGTTTATGAGTTCCATTGTTTGAGGTGTAGGCATCAGATGAACATGTGGTGATGCACAGCATACATCCCATCACTTTCCCCACTTACAGTACTCAGATAAGGATGCTCCAGACATTAACATTAAGGGTGGTTTACACCCCAATACCAACAAATTAAATGTTCTTTAGAGACAGAGAAGCCTATTTGCTTAACAAGGAACAAGACCAGGGGACTGTGACAATAGCACACGTGTGTAAGATACTTTATGCTGTGTTTCTGAAGCACAGACAGGTTTTCTGTTTCTGTATACAGTGATACCAGAGCAGTATTACATGACAGGTCAGATGAGTTGCATTTTGCCCTTGTGTGTGCCCTTGGGGTGCAGCAAAGCAAAAAGAGTCACTTTCGGAAGGCTAGCCTCCAGCTGGGTGAGTGGGGAGTGATTTAGTGTTTTCACACCCTGGCAGAGTCCTGGCAGAACTTTCAGAAAGAGGAGGGAGCCTGAAGGTCACTTCCATTACTTATTAACGAGAAGACCTGATCAATACTGGAGATTCATATCAAAAACCACAAAAAGAATCTGTGGGAATATAAAGCCTGAATGGATTTTCTTGGCCATGCTAATCTTTAAAGACCTAATCCAATGGTCATTATACACATTTATTGTAATCATGGTTAATCTGCGAGGGAAATCGCATACTAATGAGGGGAATATGATTCTGCCGTCTGTAGAGGGGGATGAATCAGCACTGAAAATGTTAATGGCTTGCTACAAGTATCATCCTTGATGGCTAATCTGTCATCAGGCATGCATATAACTGCAGAAAACCAAAGAACTCTTCTGCTCTTACGCTTACAATGGGTTTTTACCTCTTTTTTGTAGTGGCTTTGCGGATTTGAGGCAATGAACAGAACCGTAAAGATTAATTTCCTCATTTGTCTTACTCTGTCAGCCCTTGTGTTTTTGGCATGGACATTAAAACAGCATTCCGGTCTCAATATGGAATAGATTTAAACATGTTACAACCAGAAACAACCTCAAAAAAGAACACAAAAAAAGTTACAGAGCAAATTAAGGTATTATACAGAACGTGTGGTTTGAATATGTTAAGTGAAAATAAAAATAGCATTCAAAAATGAGTAAAAATCTTGCAGAATATTGCATGTTCTATATGAAAAAATAAATAAAAAATTTGGTAAAAAGAGTTTTCATAGAGACTGAAGTTTACAGTTCTGTCTCTCTAAATACAAGAATTAAATGTAAATATATTATAAATAATATAAAAAAAACTTTTAATATAAAAGTAACACACTACAGAAAGGATATCTTGATTTCTGAATAAAATGTGTACATCATTTACACATGAAAACAATATATTTCACGTTTACAGTACGGTCTGCAGTCCTAATTCTGATGCTGATTTATTTATGTGGAAAGGGCGTAGGGTAACTCGGGGGAAGGTGCCTCCCCAGGGTGAGACCCCCAGCCCCATGTTTTGTTTTCTTAAGTGGTTGGTGTAGAAAATGATTTGACAATTGCAATATTTACCTGAGGGGTATGTTTCTCTGAAGGAGGAGATAGATGTTCCCTTTGCAGCTCTTCCAGATTATTTCCCCATAATAAATGGTTTGTAGGGAAGCGTTTTTCTCCATTTTCCCACATTTGAATCAAGAAGTATTAAAGTGTTTTGGTTATTATGGGCCTGCTCTAATGAAGAAGGCACATATTATTATTGTGCTCTCCTAGGATTTAGCTCTCTTTAGGATTCCTGAGGAAAGTGCTATCAAACTCGGAAAACGGTTTCTTTATTTTTCTTCCGTCACACGTGGCCTGAACCGTGCTTTGCACCCTGGCAGCGTATATATCGATGCATTCAGTTTCGTGGCGTGAGGTGTGCTATTAATTTTATAAGCGTTTTGTGTTACCTTGGCAACGCTATTCATCACCAAACACAATTTCCTTAAGGATGCATTGAAGGGTCGCAAACTTTGTACAGATATGCCAGGTTATTATGGGATGGTCCATTGAAATGAATAGGGCTGAAGGCACATGTTTTTCTTGGCATGTCCACATATTGGCCACTTTATTAGGAACACCTGCACATCTGTGCCACTCTATTAGTAACACCTGTCCACTTTTATTAATAGCCTCAGGGGGGTCAGAATGTGTGGCAGGCCCATCTCTAAATTTCTTCAGAAATTTTTTTCTAGTTTGATTTACAATGCACAATGCCATTTTTGTTCAGCTAGGTTTATTAAACCTTTGTACTTGTTTTCATATTTCATTGCGTTGTTAAAATAAATACATGTGTGCCATTTATATTTGGCACATCTCAGAGGACAAAGTAATGGACTTTTTAATACTACATTAAGCGAACAGATGAAGCAGAGCATGGTCTGAAGTTTTGCTGATGGCAAGCCGCTAACTGCCAATAATGACTTGGAGTCTCAAAGGGCTTGATTCTGCAGGCCATTGTCTGTGCTCTCTTCACTCTCAGATATTTCAGGACAGCTTGTATGTGACTGACGTACTTCGTTTGCTGCTTTCTTGTTTGTTGCCCAGTGCTTTGTACTGGATCAATGGCAGCGAGGTGAACAAACCCCCCTATTGATCTGAGGAGGTGAAAGTCTGAAACTGAGGCATGACAAAATAAAATGATCGAGATGTTTTGATGAGAAGGTCTGGCAAATATGGATCTGTATGAATGGACAAACACATTTCATTTGTCTGGAAGCAATTCCATTCCAGGGAACTTCGCACCTATAAAATAACATTTTCACTTCCTTTAGGTCTAGCTTCTCTTTCTGGATGCAACTCTCTAAATGTTGGAATTCGGGCATTTCTCCTGGAAGCAATTTGTGTATACAGGCAAGAGAGTTCCATTACTGTCCAAGAAGAGAGAATGTTTATTTTATTTGTGTCCCCATTTGTACGGCGCTGGACAAGATAGATTGATCATTTGCTAGGAAAAGCACAAACAGTAGTGATAAGACACACTTAAATAACATTTGTTTTGGTAAAGAGACCCTTGAAAAGAATTGCATTCATTTGTAACAATCTCTTTAAAGGAGCTTAAAAGTACAGAGAACAGAGTGCGACTTTCATGAGCAATTTCGGTTCTTCCAGGTTTATGGGAAGGTAGACTAATGCAGTTGCATTCAAAAGTTTGGATACCCCTGATGAATGCCATGTTTTGTTGATTTTCTATTTGAATGTAAGTTTGGTACATAAGAAATCTCTGCACATTTTAATGCACAATCACTGTTTATTTGCTGAGATTAACATTTTTCAAAACTCTATCACATTTAATGTATTTAATTTTGTTTCTAATATAGAAAACTCAACAAATAAACCTAAATTGTACACATAGAGCTGATCCTGGAGTGCTGGTATCCAGCACGGTTTGGTAGTTGACTTGCTCCCAACACACCTAATCCAGCCATTTAGAAAGTCTTTCCTAGACTTATGTGGATGTACAAGAGCTGGGAAAACACAGATGTGCAGGGTCTCCAGGTCTGAGGTTGTGAAACACTGCTGTGTTTTATTTTTTAGTACCGTTTTTTTCTGCACAATAAACTCATCTTCCACTCCCATGCATACCCTCACACCAGCATACAGCAACACAAAAGTGCTTCCTAATCACACCATGAACTGGAGATCACATTATAGCAGTAACCTGCACTTACACTTCATCAGCACAACAATGAGGGCTGACACCACGTCTGTTCATTAAAACATTACAGGACAAGTATTACAAAATACCATTCTCACTGGAAAACGGAAACAGAGGTCTTTGAGGTAGGAAATAGGGATGTGATATTTTTCATGAAATTGTTTTCTCATATTCCGATTTTATATTTTAAAGGATATATCTTACCATACTGACACAATTCTGATATTTATTAGGAATAAAATGTTTTTGTGAGAATTCTACTGTGAAATCAACAGTAGGGGAGCAAGGATGAAAGTTTTGAATTAAATCTATTTAACATTACAGGCGACTTACGATGGGGTTCCGTTCCTATACCATACCATACCACTTCATTTATATAGCACTTGTAAAAACCAAAGTGCTGTACAGCGTATAAGAAAACACAATCAATAAGAGTAACAATAAAAGTACATAAAACACAAGAGACTT
>JBBIGC010031853.1:0-12172 GCA_037576955.1 Lepidarchus adonis
GGCAGTAAGGGTATTAGCATGTTGGCTCTAAAACTCATTCCTTGCATTCAGTTGCGTGTGTGTGTGTGTGTGTGTGTGTGTGTGTGTACAACACCCCACCCCAAAGTATTTATTTACTTATTTACAAAAGTTGAAAAATAAAATCTATTCATACAGTCAAACCTCGTTAGCTCACCCTTCATGATCCAAATTAGTCAAATTTGGCGAGAGGTGGGGTCGGTGAGCTATTGCAACAAATAAAAAATAGTACGGAAGCAAATCTGTCCTGTAGCCTTTCATAGCGAGAGGCAGCTTTGGCGAGATAATGGGGGTGGCGAAATAACGAGGTTTGACTGTGTATTATTTCAGTCATGCATTAAAGGCCTCAGAAATACGGTGTTATTCGCAAAACAATATTTTTATGAAAAATTACCAGTGTGAGTGTCATCAAATTAAATATAAGCTCTAGTACACGTTACTTACATAGCTGCGATCAACATGCAGGAGACTCTGAGAACTTCTGGAGAACCAGTGCACATCCACTGGTCCAGTTCTGAAGAAAAGTGTGACTGCATCACTTTCTTTCCCAACATACAAACACTGCTAACACATGACTGTGGATGTTCTATCACTTTCATACAGCAGGTCTACAACTTAAAGCACAACATCAGGCCAAAAAGCCCAGAACTTTACATCGCATGGGCTTTAAAGCTGCTGATTCCTCCACAGAGCATTTAACATGGTGGAGAGAACCATAAAACTGCTCCGCCAGTCTGTAAAGCATTTCACAGCCCAGCTTGTCAAATACAGCACCACCTGCCTAATATGGAGAAGGTCCCCCTCATGCTGCTGAAACAGTGGTGCACTGTGACCTCTGATCCTACCTGTCAGAGCAGCATTAATGTTGTGTTCTCCCCACACGCATCAGTGAGCCTTGGGTGCTCGTGACCCTGTCGCTGATTCACCTTGTGCTTCCTTGTTGGGAACTAAGTTCTGCAGACCTGGAACACTCCACAAGACCTGGAGATGCTTAATCACAATAAGGCCTCAGATCCTTATGTTCCTGCTTTCAGCATGCCAACTTCAAGAACTGACTGTTCACTTGCTGTCTAATAAAATAAATTAAAACATTAAATAAATCCAATGTACAATTAAAAAAATGTAATTTAAATTTTGTTCATATATAATCATTTTTATTATTTGAAATATAAGTATTAATTTGATCAGAATCAGGAGTCAACAAAAAGAACAGTTAGTTATTTGCTGGAGTTTATGGCTCTTGGTGAGTAATAATATTTTTTTATTAGTAATGCAGTCTGCTGCTTACAAACACGTGTATTAACGTTACAGCATCTTGTGTAGTGAGGTTTTGCTTAGTGATGTTCCTCAAGATTATGGACGGAGCTACAAAACCGGAAGTTCGGAGCCTCAGTATTAAAAGCAGAGATGACAGTATTCTTGCCTATACCACTGCCTCCAAACACCAGTATAATAAGCCATGTAAATAATAAATATTTTATATAATGTATGCTTGTACATTAGTCATTAATTTTACACTAAATTTGACATTATTTTTGTTAAGCCGGTTGGATTTCCCATCACTATTATTCAGGGTATGGCTGATCGGTGTATGTTGGTATGTTGATATACATTGAAAGCTAAGCTTGCTAAAAGGTTTTTTTCAATTTCCTGTAAAGCGGTTGAGGCCTTTGTGCAACATTGATGAGGGGAAATGCAGAAGTCACTGAACCGGCTTCCAGGGCTGGACACACAGCTGCAGGGTGAAACCGTCCATGAAGGTTTTTTGCCATAAAACTGGTGGTTTCAGCAAAAAATCCCACATTCCAGCTCTCGAGATGATGGTCAGAATGAGGAAGTGACCGTTAGGATGTGGCGAATGCCAGAAATTCTGCTGTGTTGGGACAGCACGAGAATGCTCCAGAGAGGATTAAGAGGATGACATGGGTCTATACCGTCCTCTCATCAAAATATCAGTGTGTGTGTGTGTGTGTGTGTGTGTGTATACTGCCTATTACTATCAACATAATCAGTCTCCACAGTGTAATGCACCTCTTTCACATATTAATCCATCATTTCTGTTCAAATGTTTAATATAATGAGGAAAACCATACAACTGTGGCCTGTGCAAAAGTTATGGCACCTTATTTTCTTTCTTTTTTCTCTATAATCACTTCTAAACCAGCAAAACGTGTCATCTTACCTGTGATATTCAAACCAAAGACTTTACAGAGTCCAATAAGGGGAAAAATCCCAGTGATAGTAATGCAAATGTGAGCTCATCTGTTTTTATATGTGTATGTGTTGGTGTATTATGGGGAATTAAGCACATGTTGGACTCTCATCCGAGCGGCCGCTCTAACCCCCCGTTACCCGTCCCCCGCTGCTGCACATGCTTATGCAAACTGTTGTTTTTGGAAGAGTTCGTATCAGAGCAACTGTATGACATCAGTGTATTTAGTTTGTGGGGCTTGTGTTGGGCTGTGTAGGTTAAAGGTTCATGGCCCATCAGTGCTACCAAACAGACCTCTCATTTCCCTTACAGCGGGACACGATGTCCAACACCCATTTCGAGGGACTCTCCAGCTGTGACCTCATGTGTAACACACAGCAAGTGACATTTAAAGCTGTTTTTCAAGCTACGTTCAGCAAATAAACTGTAAATTTGCGTTAAAATGTAGAAAAGTGTCTGTGAAGTGACCATGTACTTATTTATAGGTAGAAAAGCAAACACAGTCTGTAACGTATAGATAACTACATATATAAATATCTATTTGTGTTAATAATATGCATCCTGTACACATTGAACAGCCATAACATTAGCACCAGTATGTATCTAGATATTTCATTACAGTGGCACCTGTCATGGGGTATATTATCCAACAGTCAGTTCTTGAAGTTGATTTGCTGGAAGCAGGAGCTTATAGATCTGATGGCCTTATTATGATAACTAGAGAAGAACAGAAGGTGAGGAGTGTTTCAGGTTGTTAGTACCAAGAACAATTGGCGAATCAGAGACAGGGTCAGGGGCACCCAAGGTTCACTGATGCATGTGGGGAGTGCAGGTTAGAACACAGTGCACCACAGTCAGAGCTGTTTCAGCATGAACTACTCTTTAATAGGCAGGTGATCTTAATGTTATGGCTGAACAATGTATATATAATAAGGTAGACATAACATAAATTATTAATAAAGTAATGTAACACAGTAGATATGATATATCATTGAGGATACTGAGTGTGTGTGATGTGAAATGTACACTTGTGTCTGTTATTGTACAAAAAATATCCCTCTCAATATATATATAAAAAATAATAATAATAATAATAATAATTATTATTATTTTTATTAATATTATTAATATTATTAATATACACATCTCTTTCTCTCACACACAGTCCCCTATCCTTCCTCAATAGTCATTAAAGTGGCTGCGAGGCCTAACAGCCTTCTGTGCCCGAATCAACTCTGGAAACAATAACACAGAGAGAACGAGGGATGGAAGGACAGAAGAAGTGGAAACAATGTTTCCAACCCTGTTCCATCGCTTCATATCACTCACGACCCTTTCCTCCTTGTCCATCTCATCCCTAGAAGCTCTCATTCTATATCTCCCCTGAGTTTCCTCTGTTCCTTCCTCTCTATAGCATGAGCTGATACACACTTTGTGTCCATGTCTGGCCTCTAAACGTGTTATTTCTGAATAAACACAGGTACTGTGGATAACGGGTAGGCATGGGGGCATTTATTTATGCAGTCAAAAGGAAAGATACACATCACCTTTTTAACAAAGCATATCTCAGAAATGAAAACTACAGCAGGAAAAAAACATAATTAAAGAGCCCAAAAAGTGAAAACACATTTTCCTCAACTTTTTGAAATAACAATTTGATGTTCACCCCCCAATCCATTCAGTTAATATATAGAAAATAAGGTCAGAAAACTTTTTTCCCTCATTCCACCAGTTTAGGTCCATCCACTCCATCCACAGGTCAGCCAATCACAATGAATTATGGACTATTTCGTTTTGGTCCATTAATTATGAAAAGTTCACACAATGTGAACAGCACCATATTTATTATTATTATTTTTAAAAAGAGATCTATCAAAGTGATAAAAGGTCATCATGGCAAAAACAAAGGATATTTCCAAAGAATTGTTGATGCTCATCAGTCTGGAAAAGGTGTCAGACTCATCTTTAAAATTCGAGATCATTGTCACCTTCTCCAGGAGTGCTTGACCAATAAAAATCAAGGCCTCTCTCACATTGGTTAACGAACTAATTAACATGGAAGGAAATCTGTTCTGCAGCCTTTCATGGTGAGATAAGTGTGCTACGCTTTAAGCAATCAGCCAGTGCTAAATCTTTACACTTCATTGTAAAACTACCTTAATATTAATGTTCATGTCCACCATAAAAACACATACAAGCAGTAACAGTGTGAATTGCAGGGTCACTTTTTTAGCTTTTCAAAAAGAACATTTGTCATTTACTAATAATTACGTAGACAAGCCAGGCGGATACGATACAATTTCTGAATAAAATGAAAAGTGCACCATTAGGAGAACGGAAAGCACTGCAGTCCAGCAGAAAGAGATCATCCTGTTTGTGAAACTCCATGGCATTTGGGCCACGACAGTCTGTCGTTATTGATTAAAAAATGAATTATACCAGTGGAATCGGAAGGACAATATCTGTCCATCTGTCTGTGAAGTGAAAGTAAGTGGATGATGTAGCAAGACAACAGCCCTAAGCACACAAGTCGTTGTACCAAAGAATGGTTAAAAAGAATAAAATGAATGTTCTTGAGTGGTGCGGTCAGTGTGGCAGAACCTGAAGTGAGCTGTTAATCTGAGGAAACCCACCAACATCAACCTGCTCTGTATGACGGAAAGGCCGAGCGTAAATGACCCGAGTCGATGTCCAGGGCTGATCAACATAAAAACGTTTAGTTGCGGTTATTGCTGCAACCACACACTGAAAGCAAATATTTCATATGTTTGTCAGTCACAGATCTGTAATATTACATAATAGGGAGTGGCAGCCTATTGATAAGAACCAATGAGGTACCACTACACTGTTAATAGCTGCTCACTTGTTATTGTGGTGATGGAAACTTTTTTACTCAATAATAATGATGATAATATATTTTATGACGGGTTATAATAATCCTGATAAATAATCAAGCATAATATTTCGGTCTCATTCGTTACATTTTCTGATTTGTGTCAAAATCAGATCATATTTTAGGCCATGGTTAGGTTAGTGTGTGTATAATCCTTCCCCTTGACATTTCTCTGATAAACCTGCCGTATTATTTACTGTATTATCAGCCTCCAACCCTAGTTCCTCCAAACTCTATCACTCCTGTCACTCTTTGCATGCGATCCATGCTCACAGCCGTGATAAGAGACTTCTGCACAGTAGGATTCACAGAGTCACGCGGAAGCAAAGCTGTTTCCCAGCGCTGTATCATCTCCTTTATGATCCCTTTGACCCATAATCAGGAAGGAAGTCACCGAACATCCATTGGCACAGCAAATGAGTGGTGATTATACACTACAGGGTCCAGCGACTCGAATGTTGAGGGAATGCCTCTCTGCACGATGTAATTATGTATCGTAGCTCTTCTATTACACTCATGGTGTGAATGCCAGGGTGTGGTTGGTGGTGGAGCGCTGAGGGCAGGGCACAGCTGGGTGTGAAGGCCTGGTTCAGGCGGTGCAGGAGGTATCGGAAAGCACCAGAATGCTTAGCTGGTTGAGTCATGGCTCCTGTGGCCCAGTGGGCAAGAATGTCTTTCAGTCTGGATACAATTAAAGCTAGAAATACGAGAGCGCATTCCTCCTGCTCTGGCCAACCACTGAACAGCCACGAGGGGGTGAATGCTCTACAGCCTTCAGCAGTGTGTGTGTGTATGCACAGGAGCTATAGCTCTTGTACAAAAAGCCGGTGTCATATTACCGCCTTACGGTCAGTAATCCACTTCAGTAGCAGAAATGCAAAAAGATCTTATTCGACTGTTGGTACGTGCGCCAGGAAAAGTCTTTCACACTGACCCTAGAGACTGAAGAGTCCCCCATTAAAACAGTTTAAATCCTAGTGTGGTATCTGACACACTCACATGCTGGAATCTGCTCCAGAACAATGCAGTATTACTGTTGCCCTGCAGGGGGAGTAGTTTTAATGCATCATGGTCTGTCCTGGTTCCTGAGCAGCAGAGCTGAACAGTCTGTAGCAGCACGTGCCTGTAAAATCTTGCTCAAATCATGCAAAATGCAACATTGTGATGTAATCATCACACATTTGCGATGAGGTAATGCAAACAGACTCGCTTATGTGGTTTTAGGTGCTGTATGACATGCTGTTGTGGACAAAACTATGTGGCATGGCTGAAGAAATGTGCTTCTTAGCTATATTAGCTTTGTGGTTCCAGTGCAGAAGAGCTCCAGAGCTTCTGTGTTGTGAAGAAGAACCCTCGGAGAACCCTTCAGAGTAGGCCTAGTGATTCCAGGTAATAGAGAAACACAAACACTGTTCTTGCATTATTACTTGTTTAAAAAACCTTGTTATTGCATTTTGGCTAACATCCAACATCTTACATCTAAGCTCCGCCTTTGCTACGCCCACTTGTTATCAAGCTCCCATGTTCCTCATCTCATGTCTCCTCCTGTGTCCAGGTGTCCCATGTCTTCTCTTAGTTTTTAAACCCATTTGTTCGGTCTTCTCTCAGTTGGTTCTCTGTTCTTTTCACTGTTGACGCATTGTCTCTTGTTCTCAAGTTTTTTCCAGTTTATCAATGTGTCTTCATGTTTATTCTAGAGTTTGGATTATTTTTAATAAAATCTGTTAAGCCGCAGGGCTATTGCGCTTACTCCCTGCTGCCCCGAACACTTCATTTTCCCACCAATTCACGTCTTGGGGAAGCTGGAGCTGATCCCAGATGATTATCAGAATCTGAAAAACTTTATTATCCTAGAGGAAATTGCTTAAATTAGTCCAGGGCCAAGGCAGGGTTCACCCTGGACAGACAGACAACCATTCACAGAGCCAGTTAACCACAAATCTTTGGACAGTGGGAGGAAACCCACACAAACACAGGCTTGTACACTACACGTAGAAAGACACCTGTGGCTGAGCTGGGGAGCGAACCCAGGACCTTCTTGCTGAGGCAGCAGGGCTAACCACAGGTCAGGGAAACACAGACACTACTTTGCAGGACGCTCAGCTCACACACAAACCGTGGCAGTGCATTTTGAGGAAGAGGGCGGCTTAAAAAACTAACACGGAGAAAGAAATAGAGCAAAAATGTCCTGTAAAAAGGCACTTATACAGTCAGAGGCAGGGGGTAGCTATTCGAACCCCACCTGGGGTCTGTGGATGTGTCTGGCAATTCATTTTTTACAGAAGCCAAAAGTAACAGACCCATTTCAGTATCTGTAACTGTAATTGCATATTTCCCCAACAGTAGACTACCTCACACTATTGGCCGCCCCATTACCCGCAGAAAATGCTCATTTATGTTTTAAAACTCCAAGATAGACCGTGAAGCACTATCAGCAATATGCAAGACTGGTGATGAAAACGTGTCTGACATCAGCAACAGCGAAGTAGCACAAATTAAGTTGTGCTAATAAACATTAACGTTTATGGATCTAATATTGAAGAATTTTAAGAAAGGTAAGTAATAATTTTTGCATTTCAGTTTTACTCATTTTATACTAAAGAATTTAAATGTAGATGGATGATTGACAGCACTGTACTGCAGTACCTTCACCCTCCAGTTGTTCAAATGAAAATTAAAAACACATCTTTTCGCAGCCAACAATAAACTTTTGTTCCTTTTATTTCTGTTAAATTGAGCTTTTTCCAGCGCGTATTAAATACTGTATATCTTCCAATAGTAGCCCTGGTGTTTATTCAAAAAATAATTTGGCCGCCCCGGCGTTTATTAGAGACAGGCGTGTATTGGAGATGGACTATTATTCTCCTCGCAGACGGAACGGTGATGGTATTTACAGCACAAAATTTCACGCAGCTTCTTCACATTTATTTTGACAAGATAAAGCATCGCGACTAAAATCATCCCTCTGTCTGTTTGGTTGTGATACTTGTCTCTGATTGGCTGCTGTTATTGTGGGAGTGGTTTAGCACCGAATGCAGCAATAAGTTTTAACAGAGCCGCTTAATATCTGTCAATATTACCCTCAGATATCACGACAGAAATAAGTAATTACACACATTACACTCAAATAACTGTTCAGAAATCATTGTTTTAAGCCGTTTAAAAACTTAGGGATAAAGTCTGTTAAAACACGGAGGTAAAAAGCTTTCTCAAACCTGGTGTTTATTGGAAACAGGCGTCAATATGAGACGCACTATTCTTAGAAGATATACAGTGCTAGCATGTAATGTAATGTAGCAAAGGGCTGAAAAATTTAAGATGCTGGATGAGGCGCCATTTAAGTGAGTCTTTGCTCTGTGTTGCTTTTCGAACTGTTAATTTCTGCAGTAAACAGCACATTTACATTCAACTAATCATTTTTGTACTGAATTATGCTTTTAGTGAAAGTGTTTTTTTTTATATAGGCCGTCCCATTTAAACAAGCAGCACCCAACACCAGGTTTGCAAAATTGATATATAAGCTGCGGTCTATCGTTGGGGAAATGTGGTAATTTAAAAAGGTAGTTAGGTACATTTCTCATTACTGTTAATGAGAAACAGTTACTTCCAACACTGCTCAGGGCAGGCAGGGGGTTAGAACAAAACAGCTCCCAAAGATTTCACCATTTTACCATCCTTAACATATAACTGTGTGGGTTCACTGGTGGGGTTTGGGTCATAAACCGATGGCTGTGTTTGTGCTGTAGACATCATGACTCCTGGTTCCATTTACGACTATTGTAAAAAAAGACAGTAAAAAATGTATGTGCACATTTCTCCACAACGAACCATTTCACGTGAAAATACTCGGAATGACAATGTTTATATCTCAACCCATGAATTATGCAGAAATACAAAAAGTCAAAAGCAATTCCACCCTCCCCAGCCATTGTGGGTTCTGTTACAGACGAATCGGAGCGGCTTTATACACAGCACTCCAGTGGCATGAAAAATTCATGGCGGTAAGGCAAACGGCATGGAAACACAGACGTGACCTTCTGTTTGTGTGAGGGCCTGACCTACAGGGCCGATTTTCCGGCCTTTCACTTTCCACTAGAAAGATGGGGGAGTGTAATACAACAGCAGCAAGCAGCAGATACAGACTTCACTTGCTATACTAGGTGACTGGGGCCCTGGTTGACCACAACATGCTCTCTCGCAGCACATCTGACTCTTTTTAATGCTGCTTTCTAGCTTTAAGACCCATTAAAGTGCTCGGTCCATTGCACATGCACACATGCTCTCTCCACACACAGACGCAGGAGACTGGTTTCAATCAGTGCGCTATAAACTCACACCACTCAGACAGGTTAGACCAGTAATGTGGCAATGGCCACAGGGCCTCACTGAACCCTGGGTAATAAATCCACGTCCAGAGGATCCAAGCTGGGTTCAGTCTACACAGCTAGATGGAGAAGGATCCAGAATGAAGGTCCCAACACCTCAACTGGTTTCCATCAAGGCTGTACCGAGGGCATGTTACTGGGACACCCCCTAAAGCAGAAAAGTTGACAGAAAAGGTGTGCGTTATTAGACTTATCCAAGGTGTGTGCCCCACTGTAGAGGAAGGCACTTTATTCCTATTCTTACCCATTGGCACCACAGACTCGAGGACATCTCCTGATCTTCTGCCAAGGTTTATAGCACTTGATTGGCACAAAAAACACATTTCACACATTTCTTATTATGAATCACATACTTTTTTTCAAAGTTCTTCTTTAACAAAAACAACAACATTAAAAAAATGTTTTATCCATGTCACCTCACAGCAAGAAGGTCCTGGGTTTGGTCCCCATCTCGGCCACAGGTGCCTTTCTAAATGGATAAGCTACAAGCTCTCCCCAAGTTTGTGTGGGTTTCCTCCAGGTTCTCTGGTTTCCTCCCACAGTCCAAACGCTCACGGTTTAGGTTGACAGGCTACACTAACTTACTCATAGGTGTGAGTGTCTGAACTGTTGTCAGTCTGTGTTGCCCTGTGATGGGTTGGCCTCCTATCCAGGGTGAGCCCTGTCCTGGCCTGTAGTCAGCTGGGATTGGCTCCAGCTTCCCTGTTACCCAAAATGGATAAAGTGGTTTAGAAAATGAATGAATGAATAAATGTTGGAGTTTCATAGCAAAAGTTTCAGTATAAAATGTGACTTCATGTCTTAATTCCTCTCTGAATCTATTTAATGGTAGGGGCAACACTGTATAATACAAACAGGTATACTACAATCTTCCACTGCATGGAAGGATGGATATTTTTTAGCTACATTTACAGAAGATATGGGGCTAGGAAAGAAAGTGTGTCACTTTTATTTTATTTTAGTATTCACATTTATGATACTTGTCTTATAGAAGGGGTGCCAGATATGTCGATTTGCCCTGCCTCTCAAACTCTATTGTGCAATTGAGACCATGCAACGAAGAAACGAGTGAACCACAAGCCACTAAAGGCACTACAGGTAGCGTGGGTCGATCACGTCATTAAAAAATACAGCCAATCTGTGATCTCGTTTTTTGTAACAAGCGTCACCGCACATGCTCAGTCACCGTGTGGGCTACTGCTAAACTTTAGCTAACAAGTCACCTATTTAACGGCTAACAATTTATTTAGTAGCTCTCAAGCCAAAAAAGTGTGGGCACCTCTGTTTTATGGCTTTTCAGTGTTTCCAGAGAGGAACAATCTATATGGAAGCTAGTGGGCCGGACACAGAGCAGAGCTTGCAAAACACTTATATTTGTATGTCAGTGGTGAACCTACAGAATATATGAAGATGAGAAAGAACATGTTTGCATGTTTTCAGGGAGAGTAAATACTCAGAATGTCACATTTTAGCTAAGCCTCCCCATATGAAATCACTACGTCTAATCTGCACGTGTATGGGGTGAGCCTGACAGTTATCATCCCTGAACATCTGTCTATGATTTGAGGCCTAACGGGCTGACCTCCAGCAACCCATCAGGCTTCGCTTCTGTATGAGACATCTCAGCAGGGGACATTGCTCCAGGGCTTTCCTGTCTTTCATGGCGAAGCCCCCTCTGGTTTCACCGCCTAGCACACACTGCCTTTCCTTCCTTCCCTCTCTCCGAGAAGCCCAGAGACACGTTCCCTAGAGCCTGGCGTGTTCCAAGCACTTACTCCAGGAAATTCATACCACCACAAGCAAGCCATCACAACGAGAGAGAGAGAGAGAGAGAGAGAGAGAGAGAGAGAGAGAGAGGTATGTGTGCTTAGAGCAATACAGGATACACAAGAAATAATGTAACCGAAAAGAATAGCTGACCTGTAAACCATCAATCACTCTGTCAGAACGAGGTTGTGCTCAAACACTGGACTCGGTGCCAAATACGGAGTCGAGCCAAAGTCTCAGGCCGTCCGAGAGAATGATAGATAAGCTATTTACCAGGTTTGTAAGCATTAACATTAGAATAAACAAATAAACACGTGGGAGTTTGCTTACACTGCTGGAATCAGCTCAACGTTCAATACCTGCTTATCTAATCAATTCTACATTAAATTACATCAGTGCTGCTGCCAGGCCTGAACTGATCCATCCAATGGCTGGAGGGCACAGAGAATAATAAAAAAAAACATCTAGTACTGTGTTTATAACAAAAAACAAAGCATTGGGCCTCACTCACCAATATCATCCTATTGTTTCTTAAGATAGGTCTGAAAAACCCTTGCCGTAGTGATCAGAGGGTCGCAGGTTCAAGTCCCAGCCTGAGCACCACTGAGGCACCATTGAGCAAGTTACCATCCCATTACACTGCTCCCCCTGCTGTTGATAGCTGCCCATTGCTCCACGTGTTAATGGGATAAAGGTCACATTTGGTTGCGGTGCACCTTGGGACGAATCGTCACTTTCACACTTTTATACTTGTGTTCTTATATGCGTAAGTGGGTTTTAACAAGACATTTCTTCTCAAGAATGGTTCTCAAGGCCTATTGTTACTGCCCCCACAGGTCAACACACAACATTACAGTCTGGACTGACTCACTACTGCCTCCACAGGTCAACACACAA
>JBBIGC010031862.1:0-12172 GCA_037576955.1 Lepidarchus adonis
ACACACACACACACACACACACACACACACACACACACACACACACACACACACACACACACACACGCACACACACGGACACTAGCACATTTGTAGCCAGACAACCTAAACCACAAGCCTTAAGACAGTAAGACAGTGGGAGGAAACCAGAGAACCCATGCAAACATAGGGAGAGCTTGCAAACTCCAGGACCTTCTGTGAGGTGACAGCACTAACCAATGCACCACTGTGCTGATATTAGGACATGGCACATTGTATATAAGGAATAATCAATATAAAATTAATTTAGCTATGAAATCAGATGTAAGATAGCAGTGTTTCATTTCATCAGTAGAAAATCAAAATGTCGGGTGTGCTAAATAAGGCTTTACACACCTGATGAGTTGAGAAGTTGTGTCCTTGACTATGAAGAGCAAACACATTAGACACTAGTAGAAACCCAGCTCTTGTTATCTTATTGATTCAGAAACAAACTTGTATACCATGTTTGTGTCTGATATCACATAAATCCACAGTTTTGTGTTAAAACCATTGAATTTTTGAGGAACTGGTGACAGGGCTGCATAAATGTAATAATTTAAATGTAATAGTAATTTATAATAGTGAAATACAACTGGCATGCTGATTTAGTTTAAGGCAAAATTAACTGTCCAAGAATCCAGAAGAAATTTTATTTCATGCCAAATTTAAGTCTCTCATGTCATTGAACACATCATAGTACAGTCAGAAACAGAAATTTCTATGTTTAATGTTTAATTTTTCAGCTTTTACACAATTTTTTGTAGCCCTACTGCCACATGAGCTCTTCCAATCACACTTTGCTTTTGGTGTCACTGGCAGTAACAGGGTTAAATACCTCAGGTCAAAAGACTTGACCCATGGT
This sequence comes from Lepidarchus adonis, assembly GCA_037576955.1. Taxonomy (NCBI): domain Eukaryota; kingdom Metazoa; phylum Chordata; class Actinopteri; order Characiformes; family Lepidarchidae; genus Lepidarchus; species Lepidarchus adonis. The sequence goes on from JBBIGC010031862.1 coordinate 884, forward strand.
TTAAGAACATGTATTGATCCTTTGTTATGTGTCATATCTCAGATGGCTTCAGTTCAGCAAGGCTTAAATGTAAAGAATGAAAAGAATGTATTTAAAGGCCATATGCCTTTAAGATACCCAGAATAGCCTTTCACTTCCCTCCATTGAAACCTGGCTAATTTCTTTATTGATTTGGCACTTACTCTGGCATTGATGTTGCATTATTAGGAAAGGTCACCAGTTATAAAGCCAGGTCAAAGGAAATAGTGGATCAAGCACCCTGATGATCCCACAGGCAGGCAGTCAGTTTAATTGTTTCTTATCAAATCATTTCCCCTGACACATTAATTTACAAGCCAATATCCGAGTACAAAGTGTGTCAAAAGAAATGGCACAGAGAGAATGAGAATGATGGTCTTTTGAGGACAAAGCAATTTAGGTAGCATTTGTTTTCTAAGGATTTTATAGAGAATCAGTGAACAGATTTTATTGAATTTAATTTTATTGAAATTAATTTAATTGATTTTTTTCTCCATTATTTCTGCACTGTCGTGATGGAGTTCCTTGTACAGTCTTCACAATAAAGACTGCTCTGTCCAACTGATATTCCATAGATTCAATTTACACAGACAAACACACAAGTACACACACACACACACACACACACACACGTTTCATCAAATTTAATTTAGCCTACAACCTGATCATTTTCAATACCTTAAAATGTGCAATGATGCAATTTGTTTCGAGACTGGAGTCTGCAGTCAGTATGAAAGATGATCAAATTTCACATAATCTGTTATATTTCTATAAACTCTAACAAGAAAACAAATTAAAATTTGAGCACTATTATGAAAGGTAAAAAAACAGTCATGAGCAAGAGTAACATTGCAGAAAAAAACATTCCCCACAGTAAAATTAAGTAAAATTGATTGTGGAATGAACACATTTAAATTTACATTAAATGAAAGTATACCCCTCATATTTTTACAGATATTTTATAGATATCTTTCATGGGACAACTCTGACAATATAACACTTTGATACAATGTAAAGAAATCTGTGTACAGCTTGTATAACAGTGTTAATTTCCTGCCCCATCAAAATAACTCAACACACAGCCATTAATGCCTAAAACGCTGGCAACAAAAATAAATAAAAATGTGTTTTTTTCCAATTTTGCCCAATTAGCCATTTTTCCTCCCCAGTCTCAGTTTGATCCCTGGTCTCAAGGTCTCAGGCGTGAAGGGGGAGTGTTAGATTGGGTGTTATCACTCTCACACTTTCTTCTACTGGTCACTGGAACTTCAACATGGCACCTCATGGCAAAGAACTCTTTGACAACATGAAAAAAAGAATTGTTGCTCTACATAAAGATGGACTAGGCTATAAAAAGATGCCAACACCCTGAAACTGAGCTGCAGCACTGTGGCCAAGATCATACAGCGGTTTATCAGGACAGGTTCCACTCAGAACAGACCTCGCCCTGGTCCACCCAAGTTGAGTGCACAATCTCAGCGTCATATCCAGAGGTTGTCTTTAAAAAAATGTATGAGTGCTGCCAGCATTGCTGCAGATGTTGCGGTTGGGGTGGGAGACATTGCTCAGATCATACGCCACACACTGTTTCAAATGCTGCATGGTTGTCATCTCAGAATACATGCAGTTTAAGCACATGGATTACTGGAACCATGAAACTTTTTTGATAAATTTGTGGTACAGAGAGTGTCAAGCATATTTGCCAACAACCAGGTGAGGAATACAAAGACAAGAGTGCCTTGCCTACAGTAAAGCATGGTGGTGGAAGTGTCATGGTTTTTGGCTGCATGAGTGCTGCCAGCACTGGGTAGATACAGTACATTAAGGAAATCTGAAGCAAAGCATGATCCCCTCCATTCAGAAACTGGGCTGCAGTGCAGTGTTCCAACATGATAATGACCGCAAACACACTTCCAAGATGACCACTGCCTTGCTAAAGAAACTGAGGGTAAAAGTGCTGGTTTGGCCAAGCATGTCTACAGACCTAAACGTTACTGAGAATCTTGTGTGGCATCCTCAAATGGAAGGTGCTCTGTAATGGTGTCATGGAGAAGTGGAAGAGGATTCCAGTGGCAACCTGTGAAGCTCTAGTGAACTCCATACCCACAAGTGTTAAGGCAGTGCTGCAAAATAATGGTGGCCTCACAAAATATTGACACTTTGGGCACAATTTAGACAGTTGCACTTAGGGGTGTACTCACTTTTGTTGCCAGTGCTTTAGACATTAATAGTTGTGTGTTGAGTTATTTTGAGGGGACAGCAAATTTACACTGTTATTCAAGCTGTACACTGACTAATTTACATTGTATCAGTGTGTCATTTCTTCAGTGTTGTCCCATGAAAAGGTATGAGATACTGTATATGTTAGGGGTGTAAATAAGTTTAATCAAATTATTTAAGCCTAAAATCTGATAATATTAAATACCTTAAAATGTGCTGTGATGCAATTCGTTTCGCCACTGGAGCCTGTGGTCATTATGATATATTGTGAAATTTCACACAATCTGCTACATTTAAAACAGTTACAGTATCATAAGCACTTTGAACACATTATCATCATCACAAGCAAGAGTAACATTGTGGAAAAGAAATATTCCCCACTGTAAAAGGAAGCCAAATCAATTGTGGAATGAACACACACCAATTTATATATACAGTCTTATGCAAAAGTTTGGGCACCCCTTGAAAAATAACAGATTTTGTCATTTAAAAGAAAAATACACAATATTTTCATCAAACATTGATGCATAGTTACTTTTTATGCCATAAATTAAACAATAAAATATAAAAACATTATCATGGTGCTAAAAATCTGGGCACCCTAAGAGTTAGAAAGTCTCAGATTACTTTTACAAGGTTTCAGACCTTAATCAGCTCATTAGATCTGATGTATGGCAACAGTTGTGATTAGTAAATGTCATCTGCTGCCAATTTCATAGCTTTACAAATACTCTGACTCTTCAAACCTTGTGGACACTCAACCTCCAAGCAGCTGTGTAAGTTATTAATGGCCACAATGCAGGAGAAGGCTAGAAGAAGTGAGCAAAGCATTGTCAGCTTGCAGTTTCCACAGTGAGAAATGTAATTAAGAGATGGCAGTTCAGGGGAACTGTGGAGATCAAGATGAGATCTGGAAAACCAAGAAAACTCTTGGAGAGAACTCCTCATATGCTGGTCAGAAAAACAAATAAAAAATCCACATTTGACTCCAAAAAATACTGCAGGAAGATTAAGCAGGCTCAGGAGTGGTGGTGCACCGTTCTAACTGTCAAACCTTAGCTACATCCCCATAATAAATTCCAATGTCAGAAGTATGTGAGAGAACATCTACAGAAGCCTGATGCATTTTGGAAACAAGTGCTGTGGACTGATGAAGTTAAAATAAAACTCTTTGGCCACAATCAGCAAAGTCAAGTTTGAAGAAAAACAGGAGCAGCATTTCATGAAAAGAACATATTGCCAACCATTAAGTATGGGGGTGGATCTATCATGCTTTGGGGTTGTGTTGAAGCCAGTGACACAGGAAACATTGCCCAGACTTTTGCATAAGACTGTATATATTATGTTAGCTCACCCCTATTGGTCTGGGCCCTAAATTTGGTGAGATGAGGGGTTTAGGGCTATCAAAATGGGTTAGTGATGTTTTTTTAAAACCCTGCTGCGTCTTTGGCGCAAATGGTATTGCTGCAATAGATACAAATTTCCTTTTTCTTCTGGCCAATCAGAGAATGCAACTTTTGTTAACCAGACATTTTGGGTGCAAATTTGTGCGCAAACTCAGAATCAAAGCTACCACTAATACTATAATATTCGTCAGACTGAAATTAAAATGTAACATGCGACTGGTCATAGCGGAGGTGGACTGTGGACAGGCGGATCAACCAGCCGCCAGTCAAACAGCAGAGTTTCCTGTGTTAATTGATGGTTCAGTCACCAACAGCCCTAGGCTGCATCAGTGATAGGTCCATCAAACATCACCCACCCACTAACAGCAGCAGCATCTACAGCAGCCGACCTATAGACCTATAGAATTTGCACCTATAGAAATGTATACACCTGACACTTTTAACATTGTGGCGAGGGAGAGGGGTGAGGTTGGCAGCTTAACAATATAAAGCATGGAAGGAAATCTATTCTGCAGCTTTTCATGGTGAGAGGCGGGTTTGGCAAGATAACAGATAGCAAGCTAACAGAGTTTGACTGTAAATATATATTTGCAGCATTTATTAAACTTGATATAATCAAACATTCACCAGTGCCATTTAGTAGCTTAAGGTAAATTTTGTAAAATAAAATAAAAATTTAAGGTTGCTTTTTATCAAAAATAATTAAATTGGGTGGTCACTAATATTGGCCCCATGTGAATGTCTGTTTTCAAAACACACCCACAGTAATTAACCAATCAGTTTTGAAACCACACCTGTGCAGTCAATTGGATTCAACACCTGCAGTCAATTGGCTTCCTAACAACATTCAATCAACATAAAAAGCCTCCAACGAGCAGGGCACTTGAAGACATGAGAGGGACGACTGCCAACGACAAAGGAAATCAGTCTGGAGCTCAGAAAGAAGATAGTAGCGACTCATGATAAGGGGGAAGGCTACATTGCCCATTCCAACAAATTCACAGGCTCTAGAACTGCTGCATGTTGCATCATTGCCAAGTACAAAGAGAGAAATTCTGTAAAGAACAAACCTGGCTGTGGCCGTAAGCGCAAGATTTCACAAATTCTGGAGGGGAAATAGTCAGAGATGTCAGCAAGCAGCCCTGGACATCTGCCAAGATGATTTTTGCTGGTCTGGCCTCTTCTTGAGTTCATGTTTCAAGGAACACAGTTGTGAGGGCTCTTCATCATGGTGGGCTTCAGGGCCATGATCCCAGAAGAACCCCTTTACTCAAAGAGCGGCACATCACAGCCCGACTGAAGTTTGCCCGTGAGCATTTGAAAGGTAAAGATGAGTTTTGGAAGTCTATGCTTTGGTCTCATTAGACTAAACTGGAACTGTTTTGGGACATGGATGTTGCTTATGTTTGGCGAAGAAAGGGAGAGGCCCTAGGAACACAGTTCTCACAGTTAAACATGGTGGTGGGAGCGTCATGCTGTGGGGCTGTTTTGCAGCCTCAGGCACAGGGAACCTTGTTCGGGTACATGGCATCATTTTGAGGGAGAATATGCAGAAATCTGCTTGTAGATTTAGGCTTGGGTCGTCGCTGGGTCTTCCAATAAGACAATGACCCAAAGAAATTGATTCAAAATTAGTCCAACAGTTCCTCAAGGATACCAATACCAAGATCCTTTCCTGCACATTGTTACACTATAAAAAAAACATTGTTTTTTTATCATGTATTTGTTTCCCAAATTACAAACACTTGTTAATGATCAGTTTCATGGAGAAATCAAGAGTGTTGTCTAATTTTATGAGGGGGGAGGGCTAATAATTTTGGCCTCAACTGTAATTATTAATTAATAGTTATTAATAATTAACTGTAACTGTATTCTAAGTAAATAAATTTCTAAAGGTGCTGTTAACATGAAATTCTCATCAGATGTCATTAACAAACCATCCAATCCCCACATGCCAAGACATTAAACTAAGATGTCCATACATTATGTGTAATAAAATGGAATGAAAGAGGTAAAAAAGATTGAACACAAAAAGGAAGGAAGGTGCAAAAATGTATGGAAAGTTATGACACCAGCTGAACATCTAGCAGTAATCAGAAAGAAATCCTGCAACTTAAAGCAAATTAATACCAACTGGTTTAGTCTCAACCGATGGCCTATAAAGAGATGTCTCATTACCAAAGTGTCATACATGAAACATCTCATGATGGGTAAAACCAAAGAGTTATTTTGGGATCTTTGCAATCGTATTGTTAAAATATATACTCATGGCATTGGTAACAGAAAAATTTCTAAACTACTGAATGTTCCAGTGAGCACTGCTGGGGCTGTAATCCAGAAGTGGAAAGAACATCATAATTTCCCCATAAACTGGCCATGACCAGATTTCAGACAGGGGAGTAAAATAAATTATAAGAGGAGTTGTCCTAGAGCCAATGACAATAAGTAATTCACACAACTGCCAGGGTCTATATGCATGCTTACCATGCAAGACTCCATTGCTGAAGATAAAGCATGTTGAAGCACATTTAAAATTAGCTGACCATCATTTAAACAAGCCTTTGAAATACTGGGAGAATAGTCTGGTCAGATGAGGTCAAAATTGAACTCTTTGGATGCCATAATACACACCATTTCTAGAGGTCAAAAGGCACAAACACATCATCCCCAAAAACACAAAACCAACAGTAAAATTTAAGTGGGAACATCATAGTGTAAGGCTGTTTTTTTTTTTTTTTTTTTCGCATACAGCATTGGTATGCATCATATAATTGAAGGAAGGATGAATGGAAAAATGTACTGAAACTGAAATGAGGGTTGACGTTTCAACAAGACAATGACCTGACACAAACAGACTCAGAGAAAGACAATAAAGCTGCTAGAATGGCCCAGACAATCACCTGACCTGAATCATATCGAAAATCTATGGAAATAGCTAAAGCTCATAGAAAAGACACCCAGAAGCTTCAGGACAAAATTACACCAGAACAATGCATGTGACTAGTTTCTCCATGCAGGAGGCATCTTGATGCTGTTATCACCAACAAAGGCTTTTGTACGAAACATTTCAGTAAACACTCTTTTTGGCACATAACAATGTATGGAAATCCATGGTTTGATTTTTCTTCTGCGTGTGTAGATTGGATGAGTTGTCACCGACATCTGGTGAGATCTTCATGATAATCGCACCTTTAGAAATATATTTACTTAGAAAATACCCGGTGTATATCATTTTGCTTCAACAATGTGTATTATTACTTATTATAACTTTTTATATCCTCCATACACATTTCCTTTGAAATATTGATAGGTCAGAGATCATTTTTAATCAGCTACTGTTGTAGAGATCTCTAGTGCTCTGGATCATGTGACAACACAGATTTTCTACTGTTTTTAAGGGTTTGACAATGATTTGACACTATCAAGTCCAACACACTCTATATCTAGTAATTTGCTTCCAGGGATCTGTCAGTTTTCATCAACGCAATTCATTGTCTGTCTTCTAACATGTTCATCATACTAAGGTTCAGTCTTTTGACCTCAAAGGCATGTGAAGACTATAGAAGACCTTTTTTATGACCTTGCTTTGCCAGACATTGCACAGAAGTGTTTCCTAATGGAGCGAGCCCAACAAAGTCTCTGCTGGGAGATTTGCTTTTTATGCTCTGTTTCCTTCAGCTTGGACTATTTCTACACTTAACCGCATCACATGGTTAAAGGGTATATTCTATATGCATAGAAGGTCATGCAAACAAGCATGTAGAATTCCCTTTGAAGTTACTCACCAACGAGAGGCCTTACATTAAGGGCAAAGTGAAATCTAATGTGAAAATAATTCTGGATGAGTCGTTTGAGTTTTTAATGTTTCTGACACAACATTTTTGAAGATTATATAAAGTTCATGTCTGTCAGCAGCCGCTGATGGAGGTTTGACATTTCAGTGAAGCAGCTAAGGCTTCCTCTGCTTAAAGCAGTTTTCAATTAGCAAGACATTTGTTTGTCTGGCCTGAAGTAGAGGAAGGATGTGCTGCTGTTCATGTTCTTCAAGTGCTCTAGAAGAAAAAAGAGCAAAATAATTTCATAAGAAACTGAACTGAGATTTCAGTAGTGCTGCAAAACTGGCTGAATTTACAGAATTATTTCATAACCAGAGGCCAGTATTCATAAGGATATACCTGCATAAAACATTTATAACAATAATCATGAATCTACATTAATGATAATATTTATTATAATATTTAAATATTTCAAAAGGCTTATTTTAAAAAAAAACTAATCTGTAACATCAATTTCCGAGATGAAATGTTAATATAATTTATGTCAGTTGTCATTAAAGGTTTTCATACGTGTAGATTCACAAGTGAATCATCAAAGAGAAAAACTTTTAATCCCACTTTCCTTTACAGTCTTAGGTATTAATCAAGTGTGAGGTACATACTCCAAATAAAATCTAGACTGTTTACTTAAAATTACACTGAAATCATTTTAGAAAAGGATCTTTGTATTTATTAGATATGTATGTACAATCTGATGTACAAAATGAAAACATCAAATACTTCTAGCTATTAAGTTAATAAGGGAAACAGTAAAAATATGTAATGACTGGATAATTATTTTCATCATACAAAGTAATAACTACAAATAGACTCATTAAAACTATACATTTTAAGCAGAAAAGCATATCAGTTTATAACTAAATAAGTTATGGCTCTTGCCTTGAATGGAAACTGTGGGTTATAATAAAAATCTGTGATTCCTGAGAGGGTTTATAGGATTCTTACCATTTTCATACAGTATATCAGGTTTCTTAATGATTTCCTGCTAATCCATGTCAAAATACTGTGAATTTTAGTGCTAATATGTTTGAACTTACCTTGTCACCTTGAGTTTAATATTTAAATGAGCTGTTGTGGGATTAATTGGCTTAATAGCTAGAACTTGTCTGGCATTGCAGCTTAATTTAATTACCATGTGTTGGTTAAACTATTTGAGACCCAAAATTATTACCGAGTTCTCTGTGTATACCTATAGCTATGCTATATCAACCTATACATACAAATCATGCAGATGATATACTGAATTTCCCATTGTATTAATTCAAATGAACAAACACACACACATTCACATATAGACACACTCTTTAATGTACTCTGTACTAAAGTATTCAGTTTGAATTAGCCGTGTCACATACACACACGCACACACACACACACAAACACACGCACACATATGCATATGTCACACATGCATATGGTGAGGGCATATTAATTGACTATTCAATTTGTCACACCTAAGTACACACAGTCTTCCAATCAATCTTTTAATTCAATCACACATACTAAAGAGCACTCTGAATGAAATTTCCATTACGAACATTGACTCTGTGTCTTTTGTTGAAAGCATTATGGTGAGCATCAAAGCTTTTGAGCCAACTCAGCTGACCTTTTTCAATGCCATGCACCTTCGACTGCACCGAATTCATGGGGTTTCTATATAGAGATGAATAGCAGTGTGAAACTTTTCAGAATACTTCACCACTAGCTTTACAGACAAGAGAACAGGAAAGCTGAAGAGGGAGTGGAGCCGTGCTGGTCGTCTGAACATTTATATTATATCTGTTCACCTGACAGAGCCATGCTGAGATCCTTACCAAGGCAAGTGTTTAAAAAGAGACGCGTGCATTAAGACATTAAAATAGCAGCTGCAGCATAACCTGCTGGTCTGAAGTGACATTCAAGCAGAACCTAATCTTGTTCCAAAACACTGTATTAGTGTAGATAAGAAGAAAACTAGTATACGGTCGTGTGTTCAGGAAATGGTAAGGTTTCATTAATAATTTTGTTTAAGTGTATACATAGTAAAAAACAATAATGTCATGGATTGTTACAGAGCAAACACATTTATTCATTAATAATTATATTAATTATAACAAAAACAACAACAACAACATAATAATAATAGTAATAATAATAATAATAATAATAATAATAATAATAATAATAATAATAATAATAATAAAACAAATTCCTTAAGTGTGTTGCTTGTAGTGCTTGCAGACTTGTGAATTCCTCGTAGCTGATCCATTTACATAACAAAATAGAGTAATGGCGGGTTTGAGGACAGGCAGGAAGGAAGATGGGCTACTTGCTGATGCAGTCTGAAGGCATGTCCTTAACACTACTTTTTCTGTATATAAATAATATACAATATCATATATTTAAATACAATATAATTACCTTAAATATATTGATTTGTAATAAATGACACTAATTTTTAAACTGCTAAAATAACAATGATTATAATCATTTTTGTGTGGTTTAGCTCAACTACTATTGTATATGCCGTGGCTTAGCACCAGAATTCAAATCTGCATCGTACAATGAAATCATACAACCAATGTTGCTGCCTCCTTCCTCACCCATCACCACCAACATATGTGTAGGTCCCTCTCATTCAGTTAAAACAAAGACTGTGGTGCACTGTGTATTGACACCTTTTTATCAGAGTCACTGTTAATGTTTTGTGCAAGAGGAGCTTCTCTTTGGGAGGGAAAAATTTACCTTTTTATCAATGATGCATGTTGGGAATGAAGGTTATCCTGTTTTATCAATCCCAACTAGAAGCTACTGTTGCACAAAATGTTGCAGTAAAGGGAAATGTGAAGGGAAATTAATCAGTCATCAATAAGATCCTTGTCAAATTGACTCATATCCTTACACTCACCCATTTTCCTGCTTCCAATACATCAGTTTCAAGAGCCGCCTAATATATCACGCTGCTCCCCATAAGCAAGTGCCAAGATAAGTGCCATTTTAATTAAATAACAATATCATCATTGCTATTGACTTTACCTTTCAATCTAATAACGGTATGAATGATGGTGTAAATATGATAAGCGGGTGTAAGTTCACCTAGTTCTCACTCTCCAAATGTTGGTTTTTGCCACAGAAAATTTTTCTTTTTTCTTTTTTTCACCTGTTAGGAAATAACCCATTTCAGGGGAGCTACAAATCCACCTAGTGGCAATTGCAGGTCTGCATCCTTGGAGTACTGATCCACTCTGGCCACGCCCCTCCCAGCTGACTTTCATGGGGATCAATCAGGACAGCTTCTTAAGGCGTCTGCAACAATGACACTGTCTGTGGTCTTGAGGTTCTCATTACAATTCTGAGCAACACTTTGTGTTTTGGATTTTCTGTTTTTTACTTTGCCCATTTTTTGATTTTGCCTTTGGCCCATTTTGGATATTCCTGATCTCTGTTTTTGAACTTGTTTTTTACTTGTACCTACAATCAAGTCTCTGTACCTATTTCATCACAACCCAGATCAACCTTCTGTTTGATATGGTTGCTTGCGCACCATCAAAAAAGTGGTGTTACATCAGAGAGTGTGTAATTTAGGACTGTTTATGTGAAAGTTCAAGGGTAAAGGCTAACAACAGAGGACAATATAGCTTTATAGCTCCACAGGACCTGCAGTAATTTCCTTAGTCTATAAAGTTTCAATAGTATAATTACCACCAAAGTAACAAGGCTGAGTCTTCATGTTCTTACATTTTTGTCCCCTGTGTTTTGTGTATGTGTGTGTGTGTGTGTGTGTGTGTGTGTGTGTGTGTGTGTGTGTGTGTGTGTGTGTGTGTGTGTGT
>JBBIGC010031881.1:0-12169 GCA_037576955.1 Lepidarchus adonis
AGTACATCTGGTGATGCTTCATCCTCTGCTTTGCGTTTACGTGGGAGCTGCGTCAAGAATTTGTCCATTTTATGCCGCGTCATCTAGTTTAGCCTACTGTATTTACATTCATTAATTCTTCCCGCCCCCTGCACCCCCCCTGCAATTGCTCTGCGCCCCCCCTAGGGGTCGCGCCCCCCAGTTTGGGAACCACTGCATTAGGGAATGTCAGCTGGTGCTAATTTCAAAACTTTTTCAATTTCAAACAAATACTCTGACTCTTTAAACCTTGTGCACACACTTGTGGACACTCAGCAACCACAGGTTCCACTAAGCAGCTGTGTAAGTCTCTGAAAATAAGCTATTGATGCCCACAAGGCAGGTACTGCTTTTGTTCTGGTCAGAAAGACAAATCTAATTCCCCATTTGACTGCAAAAAACCTGCAGGAAGATAGTAGTGCACCGTTCCACAAGACCTTCATGAAAGAGTCAGCAGAAGAAAACCTTATCTGCATCCCCATCATTAAATCCAACATCAGAATGCAACAGAACATCTAAAAAAGTGAAGTGAAAGTGATATTGTCATTGTGAATACACCACTGCACACAGTGCACCTCAACGAAATTTGTCCTCTGCATTTAACCCATCACACATGCACATGTGTAGCAGCGGGCAGCTATCAACAGCGCCCGGGGAGCAGTGAAGTGGGGACGGTTGCCTCAGTGGTGCCCGGGCTGGGACTTGAACCTGTGACCTTCGGGTCACTGGAGCAATGTCCTAACCACTGCCCCAGGACTGATGGAGTTAAAACAGAATACTTTGGCCACAATCAACAAAGGCATATTTGGAGAAAAAGGAGCAGCAGTTCATGAAAAGAACACTTGGCCAACCATTAAGCATGGGGGTGGATCTATCATGCTTTGGGGTTGTGTTGCAGCCAGTGGCACAGCAGGGAAGGAGGGAAGAATGGATTCCACTAAATACCAGCAAATTCGGGAAGCAAACGTCACACCATCAGTTAAAAAAAAAAAAAGGATGGCTTCTGCTTCTACAACAGGACAATGAAGGACTACCTCAAGACACAAAAGCTGAAGGTTTTTGGAATGGCCATTCCAGTCCCCTGATTTAAACATTTGTGGGTAGATTTTAAAAGAGCTGTTTATGCAAGAGTCCAAAGAATATTACAGAACTAGAAGCCTTTTGCAAGGAAGAAGGGAAGAAAATCCCAGGCACAAGAACTGAAAGACTTTTAGCTCTAAAATCATTTGTAAGCTGTGATATCAGCCAGAGGAGGTGTTACAAAGTACTGAGGATGTAGGCTGCCCAAACTTTTGCACATAATAATGTTTTTATTTTGTATTTTTGTTCAATTTATGGAATAAAAAGTAAATATGCATCGATGTTTGCTGAAAATATTGTATTTTTTCCATGTCCTAGAAAGACTGTGTTTACATCATTTCAATTACAAATTCACCAAAATCTGTTATTTATCAAGGGGTGCCCAAACCATAAGACTGTACTGTTATTTGAAGTGCTTCCATTTTATGAATAATCGTAAAATTCCCTTTATTGCTGGTATTTAATTGATCGGATTTGTGAGTGTATGTTGCATAAGTATGCTGTATGTGTTATATATTTAACATATATATTTTTGCAGTGAACGAAGAACAGGATGGTGAGGCAACATGTGGGAAATGCACTCTTCAATGAGAAACAAATGCATATTCCTTGCAGCACACTTCTTACATTGTCAACACATGTTCAGCGAAGACGATCACCTGAATGTGCATTAACAAGGATTTTGCATGACATGAAGTATTGCTCCCAGTACCATAGTGCCCATACATTCACAATATATTGTGATGAACTTAATGGACTTAAATATTGGTCTGGAAAGTTACCTGAACCACATTTTAATGCACTTGAGCTACAATTCATGCACTTGGGCAGTGTTCACATGAACTTTGTCAGTGGATTAGAACAATAATAGTGTTTCATAACACTCTAATAATAACCAAACTAAAGTACTTTACTTTTTTGTATTGCTTAAAGATTGTTAGAATCTTTAGTAAGATGCATGTTAATGGCACTTTACAAATAACATGTTACATCACCACCACTGTGTCTTACAGTAAACTCTTCATTGACAGAAGAGTTTGGAAGCAGTGTTTTGTGAAGACATGATAAGTTTTGCACACTTTATATGCTCTGAAATGTATAATCACTAGTCCTGAAAAGCCACATGCTAGTAGGAATTGCTTCAACTGTGTTAGTTGTGGGCAGTGGTGCCTAGTGGTTTGGACTTTGCCCCTGGGAACAGAAAGTCGCAGGTTCAAGTACCAGCCCAGGCACCACTGAGGAACCCTTGAGCAAGGTACCGTCCCCACTTCACTGCTCCCCGGGCGCTGTTGATAGTTGCCCACTGCTCCACGTGTGCACGTGTGATGGGTTAAATGCAGAGCACAAATTTCGTTGTGGTTCACTGTGTGTTCACAATGACAGAAAGTCACTTTCAAATTCTGCAGTTTTCTATATTTTCATGTAATGTGTCAGATAGTAGCACTTTTGGCTGTAACTTGTTATTGCCCCAAATACTTGCAGCTTAGTCAACTCAAAATTCTAAAGGCTGATATATAGTGCTGTATAGCCTGGAGAAATGCAACTTGAGGTTTAATGCACGGTTATGATTCAAGTAAGCTTAGTTTGCATGTCCAACTCAAGCTTAAGGACGGAATCCTGTTTAAACTACCAAGGGCATGCTTACCCCTGCAGTTTTTTGGTTTTGGTGATAAATGTTATCAGTGCATTTAAAGGTGCATATCACAAGACAAGAATTTCTTTTGTTTTTAAAATGAAACGAGATTTATATAGGTTCACATTTGTAAAGTGTCAAAACAAGTCCAGGAAATTCTCATATATACACAAAGCTACATAAATGTTTTTTCTTTTTCCTGATGTCACAAAAAAAACAATTCATTTACATATATCCATATTCATACACCCTACAGCAGTTCTCCTCCCATTGAGGTGTAGTATTTCAGTTTTTACTTCTTTTTAACCAGGCATTATGCAGGGCAGCCAATCAGAACATCAGAACAGTGGCCATTTACGTCTCTCAGTCTTTTCTGAGGAATCTACAGGAATCGTAACAAACAGCCTGATTAATTTTAAAGAACAGAACTGGAAAATGATAATGGAAAAATGTTATGGGCCCTTTTAAATGGATTTACACCCAGAATTAATTTTGTATGCACATATGGCAAATGAAGTATTAAGGTTCTTGCCCTTAAGACTCTTAAAATAAAACTGGAATATAACAGTCCATTGGCTTGGTGTATTAATATTGATACATTTTTAAAATGTATAGACAAATTATACATAGTGTCTATGCAGTAAATCAAATATTTGCATTATATTGTTAATTTTAAAAGCATAAATACGTTGGAATTATTACTAATGTATTACATTTTTGTATGAGGAAACAGCACTAGACATTTTTAACATCAAACCTTCCATTATGAGTAATGGTTTTCAGGAAAATTCAGATTAGAAATCTCAGCCTTCATCGCTTTGGAACAGAAAAAATTTCAAATTTGGGGGTAAAATCTGTTTTTGTCTTAGTTACTGTTTCAAGTGCTTTACAGAAAAGGTCAAATATTTGTGCTATTACTAAACACAGTAAAAAATTGTGCTTCAAGTAAGACAAAGAAAGAATCTCAGTAAACACGTTTTCTTTTTTGTCAGAATAGCAGATAACAGTTTGCCAACAGATTGTCTACAACTATACAGGACTATCTTGTATGGTAAATTGCCTTTATAGGAATGGAAAAATTGGAGTTTAAACAAAAATATTTCACATATTAAAATATTTCAGAAATATATGAGGGAACTCTATATTAAGAAAAAAAACTATTATGTATAGATGCAGACATGACATCAAAGGCAGAACATTTTTGATCATTGTAATGTGTATTTAGCACTTTGTTCACAAAGACCATCCACACACACCCAACAATACACAATCAATATACAGTATGTGCTTCAAAAAAATTTCAGTCTTCAAAAATGTCAACATTTTAGCTTTCAAAATGTATACAAGTCTATATTATCTCTGATCCATTCTGTAAGATTGACTGACTTGCCTTAGCATTTGTGGCTCATCAGCTAATTACCATTTATGAAGTTTTCTCCAGTAGTGCCCATTTCCTCTGCTTGTACAGTACCATATACAGGGGTCTGATCCTGCTAGATCTTCATCAGCATGCTCTTCTACACAGGAAGGAACAGGAGAACGACTGAAGATGGTTGTAGACAGTTTAAGAGGGTAATGTCAGAATTAAACTACCAGGAACCAGGCTTAGGACTCCAAAGAGATGTGAGGGAACTGCAAGCCATCTGAACCTCAAACACTGATGGGCTCAGTTCAGACCAAAACATTCTGGCATGTACTCCAAACTTCTGAAGCCAGTCTCTGAAGAGGAAGGGAGGAAAAAAAAATACATTATTGTATTGCATTTACTACACTTTCTAGATGAGAAGCCCATTTCAAAGAAAATAAATAGTAGATGTAATATGAGGCCTACAAAGATAAGCACTGAATTAATACATTGATTTACTTCACCTTTGATGTCGCCTGTGCACCTTTCTAGGAGGCATCTTTAATGGACCCCAAAGAAAGACTCAGTCTGGTCCAAGTATTAACTCCGATGTGACTTTATTTCAATGGGTTATTGAAGCACAGTACCAGTCAAAATTTCACTCACTGAATACTAAGTAGGTCTTTTTGAAACAGTAATTATTTCTGGCAAATACTTAAATGAGCACAGATAATAATATACAAATCATAAGATGCATGAAAATAATGTTCATATGTCTTAAGTCATGGGATTACTGGTTTGGACTCCTTGGTTTCAGAAATATAAGGCATTCTGAAGATCTGGAGTCAGGCATGTTGGTGGTTTAGTCACTCTATAACACTTGAAGAGCAGCATTTAAAAGACTACCTAATGCCTTTTGTAAATGTTTATGTAGCTTTTGGTCATTTGTTATTAAAGTCTTATGTAGTCTCTATACCCTGTGTCACAAGGTATTGTTTAGCTACTTTCTTTGCAAGTCAGTTATTGTTGAGACTATGCATAAAGTTGTCACCATGCTGAATAAATGTCCTCAATCCTTAAAGCCACAAACTTGTTGCAATTTTATCTGTAAAGTACATGAAAGTAATGTTCACTGAAATTCCCAAAGACCTGGGGTCGGCAACCCGCGGCTCTTCAGTCACCTTTTTGTGGCTCAGTTTGGCCTTGACAAAAAATTTTTTTTTTATATAATTAAAAAGTTCAAATTAATACATATTTTATTTAACACGGAACGGTTTTACTGTCAAGACAATATTTTCACGGAACAGAAAAATACAACAAAATAAAATGCATGCTCTGGTCGCTATGGTAACGCGTAATCGTTTCTTTCAGGATTCGTTTTCTGTGGTGTTGTGGTAATCTTAGGGTTTTCTGCCATGACTTTTATCCAGAAAGTTTATGTCTCGAACATACTTAGATGATACGCATTGAGATGTTGTAATTTTTTTGCACGGCCTGGTACAGGTGTTACACCGTTTTCTGTGACCATCGAATGTTGTGACCATAGGGGGCGCTGTTTAGCATTTTAATGCTGAATGAACGTGAAGTCCCAATGAGCACTCGCTTGCTACGCAGTTTACGTATTATTCATAAACTGACCTAACACTTTAAAAACAGGACTTATTCTGAAAATTAAAGAAATACCGCTCTCTGCAAAAACCGTCAAGAACAGCACCATTGAAATGGCAACAAACATCACCAGAAAGACTAACTTTGTTTACCTTTTTAAAACTGCTAAGCTTCAACTATGTTTTTTGTATAAAAGTGTGCTACGTTTTATTTTAATTTTACAAAAATATGGGTGTAGGTCTACACCTGCACACTGCACTTCTGTTTGTCTCATTCAGTTGTTGTAACAAGTAAAATAAGAAATGTTTATCAGCTGTGTTATGTTTTGCGGTTCCAGACGAGCTCTTTAGTTGAAGAGGGGGGAAAATGGCTCTTTTGATAGTAAATGTTGCCGACCCCGGCCCTAGACTAAAGCACCATGGGGTAAGATGACCAACACTATGACCAGCAAGCAGACAACACATCAGACTCATCCATACCCTCATGTCTTATTAGTCAAAAGTTTGGACACATCTCCTCACAGAAAGATTTAATATTTCAGAAAGCACCAAAACTATGCAACTCGTTGTATTAAACAGCAATACAAAAAACATACTGAAAAAATACTGAAAAACAAATACAAATCAATATGCATTAATACCCATATTTTTTCACATAACCATATAAATGTGTCTGAAAAATATAACAAGATTTGATTTTCTTCAACATATTTGAACAAGCAAACATTTCACCTTGCTTAATACTGTGCCCACAGATAAAGGTAATGAACAACAAATTAAAATTGTAGTCATTTTTATAAATTAAAAGAAATAAAAATATAAGTACCTTTACATTTAAACAAAAAAGTTGCATAAGTAATAAGGCCTGGTGATCCCTTTGCTATTGAACTATGTGGTGTCCTCATGCTAAAGAGGTTCTGAGAGAGGTTATAAATGCTAAGCAGGAGCAGAACATCATTCCAGTTGTGAGACATGGTGGTGGAAATGTTATGGTTTAGGTTTGCTTCCCTGCTTCAATGACTAGGCAGCTGGTAACCAGTGATTCAGCAATAAATCCTGCATCATATCAAAGAGTGCTTGAAGACAATGTATAGTCATTCGTCAAATCTGAACTTCAGACTGATCTTTCAACAGGATAATGATAACATGCACACACTCAAAAAAAGGAGAGTTATGGAATGGCCTAGTCAAAACCCAGATTGGAACCCTACTGAAATAATAATGGAATTTGAAAAGTACATCTAAAAACTATTAGTAGCTGAAGGAATTTTACAGATCAATCAAAAAATTTCAAATATGATGAAAAAGAAACAATTTCCATGGGATGTACTTCTGTTTCAAAATTACTCCATTTGCCTTACAGATACATTTCAAGAACTGAAGCATGTCTTTGGATTAAAATGTCTTTAGTATTATGAAAATCACATATTCCACAAAGTGTATCCAAACTTCTGACTGGTAGGGCATATGCTCATCTGCAAAGGCCGAGTGAAGCTTCAGGTTTTCATTACAAACAAACCAAAGCTCACGTGATCGTGTTTGCTTAATCTGCCGTCTTAATCTGCAGATAACTGATCGTGTTTGCTTCTGCTACTTTGGACTGAAAACCTGGGGCCTCTGTGATACTGGCCCTTTGAGGACGACCCCTGTAATAGGCTTAAATACTCCTTAAGATTTAAGATTTACACTTCTCACTTCTCATTTTCTTCCTTTCTGTGCTGTTTTGGCCTGAAGTTGTCTTCCTCAGTTTCTGCCCTCTGGCTAAGCCAGCTTCACGCAATCTTCTCTGAATTGTTGATATGGAAACTTCAGATTTTCTATTTGCATTTAGCTGTGCCTGTATTTGAGAGGCAGTTAAATCACCATTTTGTTCACATGTAAGTTGAATAAACTTGTTTTCGGATTCTGATGTTGCCTTCGGCCTGCCTGACCTTGCTCGATCCTCATGAGTTCCAGTTTCTTCAACACGTTTGATGGTCTTAGCCACAGCATTTACCGACACCTGCAGTATTTTTGCTATTTTCCTTAGCGACTGACCTTCCTTTCGCAAAGCGATTACAGACTCTCTTTTTTCTCGGCTTAACTGAGCGTGTCTTGCCATCGCCTCTCCTTTTACATTCAATAGCTTATGCTACTTATGTTTGTAGCAATCCACCCTCCTTATAATAACTAACAAATGTTTAAAATGTTAAGATAATTTAGTTACTCTAACGTAGTTTAGTGTTTCAACACTGTATAATTTTAGCATAATCAGAGAAAAGTGGTATTTGTACATATAAACCCACAGATATGAAAGTAAATTATTTCATATAGGCTTATGATGTGAGTGAGTGCTGAATCTTTTGACTGGTACTGTCACTGATGGTGTCACAGTAGAGGTGAGAATTGCTGCCAAGAACCTGAGGGGAAAGGAACAAAAAATCTTTATCATTATTACTGAAACATATTTGCTGTTTATGGCGCATGAACATGAGCAACTCAGCGATTTCTGCATTTATGATGTGCACTGGTTAGTGTTTTTCTTATGCCCCATTATGAACCTGTCCTCCTCAAATACTGGTCAAACAACAATCTCAAACAAACATTTCTTAGGGTTTTACAACTTATTTAAAATGCTTTGTTACTTTTGCTGTGGAAATTTCCCTTTAGCCTGTAAATAATCAAGCATCAAAGTACACAAGAGGTTCTGAAAGTTTTGACTGTTTAATCTTGCACTAAACAACCAAGACTCTTATTCTCTTATTTATCTACCTTTTCTACCTGTGTTTTAACCTAGTTTTAGTTTAGTGTTAAGTTTTTAGCCTAATTATTCTTTAATTATATATTTATATAGTTTATTCTTTGCAGAGTCTGGAGCGGATCAGGATGCATTTCACTGCTTGTTGTACATGTATAACTAGGCATGTGACAAACATCTTGAATCTTAAATCTATTCGGAGAAGTTCTGCAGACGTTTCTGCCTCACTGCTTCTTCCCGGCTGCTTGTAAGCAGTTCACAAGTTTAGTAACATGCTGACAAATGTATGATTGTGTATGCACCTTCCCTGACCTCATACCTGTATTACTGACTTCATCAGCAGAGCCTCAGTATCTCAATTTGATCAGCCTAAGGACCATGTTCAAGTTCAAGAGGCTCTAAAAATATTAAGTTGTAGTGGACTCTGCATTTTGACCTTTTACCACACAGGCAACTTTTCATAGCCATGTATGTTATTTGGCCGATTTATAATAATTCACGTTTTTGTTTATAATGCAACTTTCCTTTACCAGACATTTTGGGTCTAATTCACAAACTTGTACACAAACTCAGAATCGAAGCTACCAAAAACAAAAACTCACTTCCAGTTGAAGGTGGCTTTGTGCATGTGTCTCACTGTCGATTTCTCCAGCACTTGTCTGCTGTTTTGTTCAAAAGTTTGTTCTCTCAGTGTTTGTCTTTGGACATATGGACATATGCTGCTGCTATTCCCTTCATTTTGGGCTGGATAAAACTCTCCTGAGCTTGTTTAGCTCAGGCTAGCCTGCATATGCTAAGTAGCAGTAGCTCCCTGACGCTGCTCGTGTTGCCGCTTACTCAGGCTGCTTACAGACACCGAAGGACACTTTTCTGGATGCTCTGGACACTTTCCTGTCCAAGATCTTCACTCACCTGGTATTATTAGGTATTATTGCCTTAATATCCCCAATAGCCAGCATTTGTCCCACTCTATGCTTATCTTATTCATTTACCTGCTCCCTCTTAAATATTAGGGAACAATTCCAACAACCCTTCAGGATCCTGTGTTTTGAATACCATTTCATCTTTAAGCTGTTTCAAGCCTTGTACACGCACATGCACATCTTTAAAAAAAAATTAATATTTCAAAAAAGTTCCATTCCTTTCTGAGAGTAAAATCAATATATTACATAATACACAGAATAAAATGTGTCGAGCCTTTATTTATTGGAATTTTGTTGATTATTGGCTTTCAGATAATAAAACCCAGAAAATAAGAACATTGTGAAAAAGTTCAATCTTGGAAAGTCATGGTGTCACACACTAATCTGCTAATTAACTCAAAACATCTGCAATGGTTTCCTGAGCCTTTAAATGGTCTCTGTCTGGGAGACTGAGGAAGGTAAGCCACAAAAGGTCATTGCGTAAGAAGCTGGTTGTTCACAGAGTGCTGTACCAAAGCATATTCATAGAAAGGTGTGTGGAAGGGAAAAAAGTGTGGTGGGAAAAGGTGCACCAGCAACAGGGACAACAGCAGGTTGAGAGGATTGCCAAGCAAAATCCATTTAAGAATTTGGAGGAGCTTCACAAAGAGTGGACTGAGGCTGGAGTCACAGACAAATCCTAAACATAGGCTACAAATGTCACATCCCTCGTGTCAAGCCACTTCTGAACCAGAGACAATGAAAGAAACCTCTTACCTCGGTTAAGGAGAAAAAGTTATTTTCAGATGAATGTAAATTTAGCATATAATTTGGAAATCAATTTGGTCCCAGAGTCAGGAAGAAGAGTGGAGAGGCATAGAATCCACATTGCTTGAAGTCCAGCGTAAAGTTTCCACAGTCAGTGATGATTTGGGGGCCATGTCATCTGCTGGTGTTGGTCACTGTGTTTTCTGTCCACAGTCAACACAGCATCTACCAGGAAATCTTAGAGCACTTCATGCTTCCTTCTGCTGACAAGCTTTATGTAGATGCTGGTTTCATTTTCCAGCAAGACTAGGCACCTGCATCATAATCATCAAAAGCTGGTTCAACGACCAGAGTGTTACTGTGCTTGATTGGCAGCAAACTCTCCTGACCTGAACCCCATAGAGAATCTATGGAGTATTGTCAAGAGAAAGGTGAGACACCAGACCCAACAATGCAGACAACCTGAAGGCTGAGATCAAAGCAACCTGGGCTTCCATCACACCTCAGCAGAGCCACAGGCTGATCTCCTCCACGCCACGCTGCATTGATGCAGTAATTCATGCAAAAAGGAGCCCAACCAAGTATTGAGTGCATAGGAATAAACTTACTTTTCAGAAGCCTGACATTTCTGTTTAAAATATGACTGGGCGATGTAAAAAAAAATATAAAAAATATTTTTAGGCTATATAACGATACAGTATATATATCTTGATACCTTGAAATTTCCTTCTTAAATCACTGCATGAATGATACATTTGGTCCTATATTGCATAAAATGACAGCAATATAATGAATTTAGCCAAAGTTTAACATAGTAAATGCTTTTATTTTAAACCAAAGTATAATATAGTAAACTTTATTTAATTTATATTCCTCTAAGCAGTTGTGTAAGACTCTGAAAATGAAAGTTATTGATACCCACAATGCAGGAGAAGGCTACAAGATAGCAAAGCGTTGTCAGCTTGCAGTTTCCACAGTGGAATTTAATGAAGAGTTGGCAGTTCAGGGAAACTGTGAAGGTCCTAATGAGATCTGGAAGACCAAGAAAACTCTTGTACTGATCATATGCTGGTCAGAAAGATCAAAATCAAAATTAAAAAAACCTGCAGGAAGATTTAGCCAATTCAGGAGTGGCAAACGGAGCAGCATTTCATGAAAAGAACACCTTATCAACCATTAAGCATGTGGGTGGATTTATCATTGTGTTGTAGCCAGTGGCACAGGAAACATTGCACAGGTGGAGAGAAGAATGATTCCACAAAATACCAGCTAATTCTGAAAGCAAACATCACACCACCTGAAAAAAGTTTAAGCTAAAAAGAGGATGAGCTTCTACAACAGGACAATTATCCTAAACATATCTTTAAATCCACCATGGACTACTTTAAGAGATGTAAGCTGAAGGTTTTGGAATGGCCATCACAGCCCCCTGATTTAAACATCAAAATTTGTGGGTAGATCTTAAATGAACTGTGGATGCAAGACGATGAACGAATATTACAGAACTAGAAGTCTTTTGCAAGGAATAATGGGAGAAAATCCCAAGTACAAGACTTTTAGCTGCTATTTTGCAAGCTGTGATATCTGCCAGAGGAGGTGTTACTGATGATGTAGGGTGCCCAAACATTTGCACAGTGCCATAATAATTATTTTTTATTTTTGTTTAATTTATGGCATAAAAGTAACTATGCATCAATGTTTACTGAAAATATTGTGTATTTTTTCCATGTCCTATATAGACTGTGTTAACATCTTTTCAATTACAAAATCAACAAAATCTGTTATTTATCATGCGGCGCTCAAACTTTTGCATAAGACAGCATTACAGTCTGGGCTGTATGTTGGCGTTCAACAGAGGCGAAATGAACACAAATTTAACATCATGATGAAGTCAATCAAGCGCCATTCAGTGAAATAAATATTTACATGTGAAATAAATAAAGCTTAATAAATAGAACTATAAAACTATAGCAGCACAAACGTTTATTTTTACAGCACAAATGTAGCACTAACGAATGAGACTATTTTGATGTGATTCGGACGATGTGGGGGGGCTGGTGACGTCACATGTATAATAAA
>JBBIGC010031892.1:0-12169 GCA_037576955.1 Lepidarchus adonis
TAAACATTTATCTTATATTTATAAATAAATCCATAACAAGTAACTCATATTGTAAATTGTATATTATTTTTTATCTTATATATATATATATATATATTAGATAGATATTATATATATTTTTTATTTTTTTTGGTACATTGTAAGTATTTTTGTACATAAAATAATGTGTACTATTTATAATTATAATATGTATGAATATACATATGTTTATATACATGTGTATAAATGGACAATGTTATGTGTATGGAATATAGAAGAATATGTGAGAAATCTCACACTTTCTGGTCTACAGAAGCCAGTTCTCCAGAAAGGCTTGGTGTTGTGTACGAACACTTTCAGTAAAATGTTACTTTAATAGAATGACTGGAACACAGTGATCACTATTGAGCTCTGTTTCCATCCCTCATACAGACCTTGTGCTGCTGTAGTGTTTTCTGCCGTGTCCTGATTGGCAGGAAGTAGCTGATTGTGCTGCAGGCTGAATGATTTCCCTTAGGCAACGTGCTGTGTGCCCTTGTGTGGTTCCTTTGCGTATGGTGCTATATAATCACATTCTTTCACATCGACCACTGAAGAGTGGCTGCTTGTGTTAAGAATCAGTTTTATTAAAGGTGAGTTCAGGATCGGTGTGTTTATCGCGTAGAGGTTTCATGTAATGGTGCAGGGAATGCAGCGAGACAGCAGAGATTAAACTTTAACAATCTTAACTTGTCACAGTCAAGATACTGCAAATAAAGCAGCTGTGTGAAGACTGGTTTTCATCTTTGCTTAATGGAACGATTGGGTCATGATTTTTTAATGTTTATTAATTATATATTCTTAAAAAAACGTCATGGTTTTCCCTTTTTACCAGAAAGTAAAAAGTTTTTATACGTAACGCGTCACTACCACAAGGTGATGGTAAGGTAATACACACTGAAGAACATGATCAGACGTTGGTAAAATATGCCGCATATTTATTTGCGGGATGTTCCTTATGAACAGAACTAACAAGTCGCCATTGTCAGAAGAAGAATGTTGTGTTTTATTTATTTTTTATTTATTTGAAAATCCAAGCTAAACAGATGTGTTATTAAAATCATGAACAGAGAAAGGGAAATGATCCAAAATTGGGGAAAAAATACACTCCTATTTTTTCAGTGTAAATGAAATTAGTACACAGCACTGTGAGATTAAATACTAAAACATGATCGCTAAATGTGTGTGTGTGTGTGTGTGTGTGTGTCACTAGTCCTTCACATGATGGGAATTTGTCATATTGTGATAAGGATGAAATCACTGATGGTGTGTTCACCAGCTCACCCATCAGCATTATGTCATTATTTACACATTTACAGAGTAAAGTGCTTCCCTCCTGTGAGCTGGTGTTTCAGATAAAATTCATGTTCTGTGTCGTCCTTTAATGCTCTAGTTTGGTTTGTGACGTTCGCACCACTCTCAAGCCTCTGTGCCTTAAAAGAAAATGAACAGTTCACATCATTATTTATCATTATTGTAATTACTGCCAATATACTATGAGATATTGTGATAATTTTAAGTCCATATTGTCCATCCCTACATTGAATGTGCATGTTCTTTCTATGACGACTTGTCATTTTTTATTATATGGGGCTTTTTTTTAAATCAAGTGCTGATTAAATGTTTTAATATTTGAGAGAATTTTAGCTTCAATTGACCCTTTTGAAAATGTTGTTTTAAATATTGCAGAAAGAGAAGTGCATAGGCTTGGTCGAGTCTGGCTATTGAAGGTGTGTTTTAAGATCTGGACGATGGACTGCAAATTGAGTTGTGCTTGTGTATTATTCAAAATGTTTATTTATTACATGCCTAGTTATATATCTATAACAAGCAGTGAAACGTATAATGGTAGAAAGCTATAACGCAAGCAATTACAATCTGTTCAGAAGAACCAGAGACGCAGACATTGGGAGAAGTGAATAATACTACTGCCAGAATACAGCAGCACGGATCAGACACCTGTGTGCAGAGTAAAGTGCAGGTGTGCAATGTCCAGTGTTATGGTCAGTAGGGCGATAAAGTATAGAGACAGCAATGATAACTGAGATGTTCCAGGTGTTCAGTGTGGGTGGTAGCATGTCCTGATATGAGTCTTATGACCAGAAGATAGAAACTCCTCATGAGTCTCTCATTCGTGGCCATTATACTCCTCAGCCTCCTGCCTGATTTCAGCAGCTGAAACAGGCTGTTGTTGGGGTGTGAGGGGTCAGTGTAGATCCTGATGGCCCAGGTGCTACATCTCTTGGTGTAAAAGTCCTGCTGAGTTGAAAGAGATGATCTGCAGCAGTGCTCTACTGCACGAATCATCTTCTGCAGGGCTTTTTGGTCCTGAACACATCAATTCCCAAACCAGCACATGATGTTCTGGGTCAGGACACTCTCCATAGCGCCCATGTAGAAGGTCTTTAGTTGCCTCAGGTGGTACAGGCGCTGCTGTGCTCATTTGGTCTAAACGTGGAAGTGTTCAGACCATGTCAAGTTCTCAGAGATGTAGACACCCAGGTATTTGAACCGGTTCACCCTCTCCTCAGGAGTTCCAGGGGCTTTTAGTCATGCTGTTGTCTCCTGCTGAAGTCCCCCACCAGCTCCTTGGTCTTGTTGATCTGGAGACGACTGTTCTGACACCATGATGCCAGGTTCTCTACTTTTGCATTGTATGCCACCTCATTGTTGTTTGAGACCAGTTTCAGCAGCACTGTGCCGTCCACAAACCTGTTGCTATGGGTTCACCCAGTAATGAGTATAGACAATACAGCAGGGGACTGAGCACACAGCCTTGTGGAGCTCCTGTGTTGGTGGTGATGCTGCTGGATGTGAAGTCATCTTCACTCTCACCACCTGTGATCTGCCAGTGAGGAAGTCGAACACGCACCTGCACAGACGGCTGTTGAGACAGAAACCAGCTTAGTAAACAGTCTACTGGGCACTATGGTGTTGAATGCTGAACTGTAGTCCACAAACAATGTTCTCACGTAGTTACCCTGCTTCTTGTCCACGTGGCTGAGGGTGGAGTTCAGGATGTGGGCGATGGCATCCTCTGTCAATCTTTTGGGGCAGTAGGCCAAAGTTGCTGGGGGTGGAGGAGGAGATGATGGACTTTAGCAGCCTCTCGAACACCTTCATGACTACAGATGTTAGTGCAACAGGCCTGTAGTCGTTCAGGCAGGGCTTGCTTACCCTTGGTATGGGGATGATGGTGGATCTCTTAAAGCAGGTAGGGACCACAGACTGTGTCGGGGATTCCTTAAAAAAGGTGGTCAACACACCTGACAGCTGGTCAGCCCAGCAGCCCACAGTCCAGCCGCCATACTGATGACATCACTGTTCTCCATTGTCAGGCTGTAGTTTATTAAGAATGTGATCTGATTTTTTGGGAAGATTGCACATGGCCAGTTTGAATGAATGCTTTGTGAAGCCAGTTTAATTTCCAGGGAGTAATTTTTAAATAGTGGTTTCTTATCGGAGTGTAACACAGCAACTATGATGGTGAGGTATAATATACCTAAACCTCTGAAAAGCCGACTTTGAGTCGTCCATGAGCCGTGTTGACTCGAACGGCCCAAAAAGCATCTGTTTCCAAAGCGTTTTTGCCGCAGTCTTAATGAGTTAAGCCATTATCACAAGATTGGCATGAATCGGTTCTGGCAATCTTCCCTGTTTTTGCTAAAACAAAGCGCTGCCTTTGAAACGGTTCACTTTGAGGTTTTATTTGTGATCTGAATTGGCGTCTGTTCTGTGCTTGTTTTCCCTCCCTTGTATGACCCTAGAAGCATGGAGGTAGGGCAGTAAAACCATGTGTGTTTGACCTACTTGAGTCATGCTGTTAGCTCAGCTGTTTGGCTCGTGTGTGTTTCCATCATGACTCGAAGGTAGTTCATTTTGAGCCTCTGTTGTAATATTATTTCCCTGTAGAAGTTGTCTTGCTGAAGTTAAATAAGCAGTGAAAGGTTCACTAAAAGAACTGAAGAACCTAGATGATGAGGATTATATTGTGATTAGAGGACAAGAATAATGTTCTTGGTTAAAGCAAGTTAAAGTTTTCCTAGTGGTGCACAGCAAGGAGGTCCTGGGTTCAAGACTGGGTTCCCTTGGTTTCCTCCCACTGTCCCGGGTGTGGGTGTGGGTCTGGGTCTGTCTCCGTGTTGGCCTTCTGTCCTGGATGTATCCTGCCCTGTCCCATAGTCAGCTGGATTCCCAGGTTATATTATCACCTCGGTAGTAGCTGACTGGTTGTGGTCTTCTTCTTTAACTCTTTAGCTTAGGTTTCACCCATTGAAGGTTTTTCTGCATGGAGGTAATGGTGGAATGTAGGTTTTTGGCTCAGCAGTTGCTTTAAACAGACTCTAAATGATGGAGGGGCTGCTGTGTGGCTCGTCTCGCTGATCTAGTCCTGTGACCTGGATTTGTCTGTGCTGGTTGAGTACCCTGGGCTTTCGCAGATCCTCTAGATAGCATTGAATAATTGTGTCAAAGCCTCTGTCTGCTCTCCATTTGTAATATCGCAATGGCTGATGGGTACTGGCTGAAAAATATGAGAAAAGTCACAAAAATTGCTTTTCTGAATTTTGGGAATAATAATAATTATTATTTTTGAACGAAGAGTCTTTTAAAAACCTCCAATTAGTTGAATGAGGTTCGCAACAGACGGGTGCTTAAAAGTTTGTGAACCCATTAAAATATTGAACGTAGATGAGGTAAACAAAGTTGAACAAATAACAAAATGTTTATATTTCTTCATGTATTTATTGAAAAGGAAAAAATCTAATAGTATATCCGTATATGGGAAAAGAAAGTAAACCTGTGCTCTTGGTGTCTGGTGTAATGTCGTTGTGCATGAATAACTGCAAATAAATCTTTGTAAGATAAATGCTACGGCATCATGTGCGTTAGGCTGCGACTGCACCACATCACGTTTTCAGATTCTTGTTTTTGTGCCACGAATTTATAGTTTGGACATTAGACGGCTTGACTCGTACATGGGCCAAATGGAGGTTTTATGCCTTGACTGTGACATGGTGCAGGGTGAGGAACACAGGGATGTTCATTTTGAACCTGTTAATCATTATAATCTGCTTCTTTTAAAGCATTAATAACATTTTAATCTGTAAATCTCACGCCGTGTGTGCGGTTATTCCACATAATCAGATTTGCTTCTCGTTTCAGAATGTCATCCCAGCCGAAGTGTCCTTGGTGTGTGTGGTGAAACCAGATGAATTCTGGGACAAGAAGGTCACCCATTTCTGCTTCTGGAAAGAGAAAGACAGGCTTGGCTTTGAGGTGAGTCCTGGAGTTTTTTCTCACTCACTCGCCCCCTCTCTCCACTCTCACACTATTACTCACTCGCTCAATATTATGTCAGAGGAAATGAATGGAACAGGTGGGCATGTGTGCAAAGTGACCTGTCTGTGTATCTGCAACCATTATGATCTTCACAATCCTCCCGGTATAAAAATGTTATTCTGGTTAAAAACAAACTAGTACACACTAAAGTAATTTTTAGAAAAGGCATTATATTCACAAAAATATTTTAAAAGATTATTATGCCAGATATAATCTTTAAATCTGTGTAAATGAAGCACCAACACTGTTTTTATCCATGGTGATGATTTTAAACAGTTAAGGAGCTTACTGCATTTAAATTATTACATATATAATTGCATATATGCTGTGGAACAGTTTTAGGCAAAGGTTTAGACTCATCTGTACTACAGACGGTTTGTGTTGAATTTAACATATTGACCAAAAAATAGAAAATTAAATTTAAGTACTTGCTGCATGTGCAAATTATGGCACATACACTACATGGACAGTTGTTGGGTTTGGATGTTTCAACCACATTTATTGCTAACAGGTTTATAAAGTCAAGAGTTATGCAATATCCATAGACAAACACAGCCAGTAGAATGACTCTTACTGAAGAGCTTTGCAGTTGTCAAAAGATGCCAACTTTGCCATAAATCAAACTGTGAAATTTCTGCCCTGGTCAAGTGTGAGTGCTAGTATTATGTAATGCAAGTGTCTAGGGGCATAAAAAGCTGAGCCATGAAGAGGCACACCACACAAACTCATAAAGCCATTGAGTGTGTAAAACCTTGTACCAGTGACTTATCCTCTGCTGTTTGACTCACTGTAACCCTCGGAACAGCGCCTAAAAGCAGTGTCCGCCCAGAAATGTGTTTTCATAACCGATCAGCTTCACACGTGCAATGCTGTGTGTCATCTGAAGTGGTGTACATTCAACTTAAATCTTGTGGAAAGATTGGGGGCTGTTAAAGCCACAAAATGGGCATTAAAGTCCGTTCTGTTCTGTCAATGTTCTAAAAGCCGAAGTCAGATTTTAGATTTAAATGTGGCTGGGGCGTTCTGTCTGCTTGCTCTCAGTTCTACTTCAGCTTTCACCCAAGTCTCCTGCACTCAGTCGAGCGGCGCCACCCGGAGGAAAGAAGTAGCGACACTGGTGAATTAAATTGGTGGCGAATGTTTATTCATTTATATATCGATATTGTCGTTGGCGTATCGATTATTGTATGGCGTGAGGAAGGACGACGATATATCACCGTATCGATATTTTATTTCACCCCTAGTGAGGATAAATGTGTATCTTGTTCAGTGTGCTTCAGGGATCTGTGGCTAAAAGGCAGAGTGACCTGGTGTAAGGCATGGATGGGCAGCTTCTGGGCTGGAGGGCTGGTGTCCAGCACAGTTTGGTCTGTTCAAACACACCTGTTTCAACTCACGTGCCAGGTTTAGTGAGTATGTTTGAAGAGGGGAACTACCACACTCTGCTTTCAGTGAGCACCATCACCTGGGGAACAGAGTAGCAGGAAGGTACCTCAGTGGTGCCCGGGTTGGGACTTGTACCTGTGACCCTCCAATTATTAGGGGAAGGTTCTAACCACTAGGCCTCTACTACCACCATTGTTTATGGAGTGAAATTGAATTGGTGTGTGGAAAGAAAGGAAATGTGCAGATTGTGTAGGTGATGGAACTGATTTGATTCCTGGAAAACTGAATTGCTGTCGCAGGGATTTTTCAATATTGTTGGTCCAAATGAACTCAAAATGAGGTTTTTCTTTTTGTCAGTGAGGGCTTGGTGGTGCGGCGCGAGCTTGTCCTACTTCCTCTGATTATTTCGAGAAGTGTTTACCAGTGCGTTTTTGTCTAAATATATCCGTGCACTGTATAACAACTATTGTGTTGAGTAACACAACATAGACGTGAAGAAGTTCTATCTTCTGCAGCATAAAGCACAGGCTCTTCAGTATCATTAAATTATTGACTTTGTTCATATCTATGTATAATACGTTGATTCCAGACAGGCATTTGTTGCTTCCTATAAAGAAACATTAATATTAATAGCACTGTTTTTTAATAGAAAAAATGTCAGTATATGTAACTGTATAATACAAAGGGCTCCTGCAGGTAATGGCACCACCACCCCAGGGTTGTTTGCTTTATATTTAGACAGTTTCCTTCATTGATCGTGTGTAATGAAACCATGAACCTGCAGACACATTTCTACATGCTCTTCATAGATGTGCTGGTCTGTAGGAGACTGTAATTGAGAACTATTTAAAAGCTTTATTCACACAAAGTAGATGAACAATATGACATGACCCTTTTATAAGCCATAGCTGAAAACATGAACACACACACACACTGTTGTTTCTTTCACATCTGAGCTTGTAGTTTGTTCTATTTTACGCTGAGACCTCCCAAGGTGACGCAGGCACACACACAGTGCTGCAAAGCTTCAGCTGTGAGGCACTGAGGAACATTTCCAGCAGCTGTCTTTGTCAGTCTTGCTTTGAGTTGGACAAATAACTTTGTCACCGTCATCATCTACCATGTTTTTCTTCTTTGTCGTCTTAGGATGCAAGTGTACTAATGGGTCTCTCTGACCCGGCCACATCTATATATAAAAATACTGTTTATGGCATTTTTTTCCCCATTTATACCATCTTGCAGGTTTACCAAGTGCTGTTTCTCCAAGCAAAACCAGCAGGAACCTCTGCTTCCACATGCTAAAATGTTTTTACTGTGGGCAGCGGGGATGTATGTACTGTGTAATTCCTCGCAAGAGATGTTAATTGTTTTTGTCTGATTTTGTGTCTGGTATATATGGCTCATATATATACTTTTTCATGTTATAAATCACTTGATAAATGCAGATGTCACATTTGGTTATGGTATACTATATGTGATGGGGTGTGGTCACAAAAACAATCTGTGACTTTCACTTTCTATAAGCTTATAGTCTTATTCTAAACTCTCATTTTAGATACAGTAATTAGTATACATTAACCACATTAACCGTGTGTGTATGTGTGTGTATGTATAGTGGGTAAAATAAGTATTGACTATGAACTATGGTTTGATTTCTTTGCATGTGCAGATTGGATGGGTTATTACCAACATCTGGTGAAAATTTCCTGTCAACCTTTAGAAATATATTTACTTACAATATCTCAAACTATTCATTTGTTTAAGGTTCAGTATCATATTGAAGGTTGTTGTAAAAACGTATATACCTTATAATGGGCTATTATTATAGCAATATTGGACTTTTGAATTACAATGCATAAATCTGTAGCATACAAACTAGATGGTGTTGAGAGCATCAAATGTTCAGATTGGTTACTGTGGATGTTCAGATGAGTCGAGTAATTCCCTTCAACTTATAAGTAATGTGATAGTGTGTGTAATTTTTATAATGGTTAGAAATATTGCATTGTAGCTAAGTTGCAAGAGGTTAGTGGTGTTTTTGGCCATTATGCGTCACATTTTTTCTTTTCTTCAGCATAGGTGGTAGACCATTTACTAGTGTTAAGCATTCAAGAGTCTCATTAGATGTACATGGTGCCTCTAGTATAAAGTACTGCCATCTTAAAGTAAGTTTCCCCTGCATATTTATCAATAAGAAGTGCAAGTGGCGTGGGTTGGTTGGTTTGTTGATTGGTTGAGTGAGTTACAGGTCCCATAATTTGCTGTTCCCATAATAATATTCTGTACAGCTATAGCCTCCTATGTATCCTATATATCTCATATCTCCTGCCCCACATCAACTTTCCACTGGTTTCTTGTGAGGGAGGGAAGCTTTTCTAAACCAAATGTCAGTCACTTTTCCTGAAACCGTTAGCATAACAAAGCAGTGTGAATAGACCTGAGCCAGTGGGTTTTTAGTGTTAAACCATCAATAGCATGTCAAGTCTGTGAGAGAGGCCAAACGGATCTGATTTTTATGATTGGAAGACTGCTACAGAAAGTTGATATTTTGTAGCTCGTTTGTTTCAGTTAGGGACCTAATGGTTAAAGTGGGTTTGTGAGCAAAGGGTAATTTGATTTCCAGAACCAGGAGGCTGAAGTGCCCTTGTGCCAGGTACCTAACCCCCTACTGCTCCCTGGGCACTGCTACAGAGGCTGCCCACTTCTCAAAGTGTGTGTGTACTCACAAATATCCCCATTCAGGACAAAATGGATTCAAATTAAAATGATAAAGATGAAACCCTGCACTTGTTTCGTGTATTTCCCAGTTACCAAATCACCTGAAATCAATATCTGGATTTACAGAAATATTTTGTTAATGTAAGTAGACATCAATTCTGTGATTAAAGCTTGCTGCGATGCTCATAGACTTCAAGTAGCTAAGAATATACAGTATATATTGTGAGGAAGTCCTCAGTCGTTGTGTAGGTATTTAGGACACAGGTAATCACCCTCAGGCTTTCATATGGTCTAGTGCTGGAAAGAGCCCTTGTTCTGGCGAATGGTGGTTTTTTTTTTGTCATCCTCTGACTCCCCAAAAGTAGTCAGTGGTAACACCAGTACAACATTCACTATACTGTCGATTCTATTTTTATCTTTAAAACATCCAGTATGTATTGTTAGGAAATTGAGTAAAGTTGAGTAAAGTCAAATACATCTGCTGTACCTTGGAAAGGATGGGCTCCAATCACTTTTACATTTATTAGAGTGGACATATCACTGCAGAGGCCAGACCATCTGGCCAATAAAGATTAGGCAGGACTTTGTTCTCCCAGACAAGCCAATTTCACTCTGTACCTAATTCTATTTTTCTTTCCAAAACCAGATGCTCTTGTGGAGCATAAGACTCCATCCTCAATGAATGCGAAGAGTTGTTCTTCACGCTCACCTTCCAATTCCTCTCAGAAGACCTCACGAGCGAGAGAAAAGTGTCTGATTCGCCTCTTTTGTGATTGAAGTCCTGCTTAACATTCAGGAGCAGGCACCATTAGTAGTCTGTACGGATCTCCGGCGCTGCTCATTTGTGCTTTTTTTTTCTGCTCTTACACAAAGATTGAAGTGAGCCGGTAATTAGCTTCGTGAGCCGAGTCGGATGTCTACAACATCATTTGTGCTGTGAGTGTTGAAGCAAGGGCTGGGATCGATAACCACTGAGTTTCCCCAATCCTGGTCCTGCAGGCTGCTCCATTCCTGCAGATTCTGCCGTTTACCGTCTTCCAGCACAGGGATGTGATCAAGGAGAGGAGATGGGACTTGTCTCTCATCTCCATCTTGTGAATCCATAGGTTTTCTCATCCACCAATATAAGTTTAAACCTGAAACAAGCTCCAACTGTTTGTCCAACTGGAAATTTCCGGCTTCTTTGTCTAACACTTGCTGTTGAATCCAGTATTATTGATCAGCTGTTATTTCATAACCTGAAACTTAATTTAATGAATTATTTTACTCTTCCAGGTGAGGATGGAGTCAGCCAGAGCTATTTTATGGGTTTTCTGTAATCGGTTAAGGTTTGGACTTGATCCCATGAAGTACGAGATATAAAAACATCCTGGACTTTAGTTTGGTCTATGAGCAGATAAATCGGACCATGTTCAGAGGAAGTCACAGGTCAGTGGGGAGGATCCTGTTCATCAATCCTGAGGTGGATTATGGGTTTGGCATCACAAAATCGGCATATGTTTTGGAAAATTATGTTTTCTGTCATAAAATGATACTTTTTAAATTTAGTGGACTCCTTACAAAGCCCAATCCAAATGCACATTATACTATACACGTTCATCTATACATAACTCGAGAGAACATCAGAGAGACAGTTAAAAGTACTAATTAGTACTAACTAACCCTAATCGGGAAAAATATCTTGGTGTGTTTCTTGCTTTTGTTTTGATGGTCAAACGATTGGGATCAACGACAGTTCCAATAAAATCTGTAACTCAATTGCATTCACGTCCCTGTAACAGGAGGGGTATCGCCCCACTGACAATGTAGAATCTTTTTTTGCCCATAGTGTACCTCCTCACCTCCAGATGGGATATTGGGTTTAGTTATGGCCCCTGCCCGCCCCCAGCTGCTCGGGCTCAGCTGTAAATGAACAGTTACGCCCCTGCTCTCACCGAGGCATTTAAATTAATTAGAGGCTTGTTAATTAACTGATGGGACAGATGTGTTGGGAGCAGGGAAACTCTAAAATCTGCAGAGCCAGGATGGGGAGCTTTGACCTAGAGGATGTGAATTTGGGGCAAGATGCTGTACAGGTGCTGAGCAGATTTTTGGAGGAGAGGGTGGGGTGGCAAATGAGGAGAGGGGACTCGTAGGTCTTCCTGTCTAATGGCTCCACCTTCTTTATTTTAGCATGAGCTAATTATGTCATGTTGCCTGGCAACAAAAATGGGATTTAGAAGATTGGTTGAGGTGGATGTGTGTGTATATATATATATATATATATAATGTGTATATGTGTGTGTGTGTGGATGTGTATGTGTGCGTGTGCGTGGATGTGTGTATATGTGTGTGTTTGTGGGTGTGTGTGTGTGTGTGTGTGTGGATGTGTATATGTGTGTGTGTGGATGTGTATATGTGTGTGTGTGTGTGGATGTGTATATGTGTGTGTGTGTGGATGTGTATGTGTGTGTGTGTGTTTGTGGATGTGTGTGTGTGTGGATGTGTATATGTGTGTGTGGATGTGTATATGTGTGTGTGTGTGTGGATGTGTATATGTGTGTGTGTGTGGATGTGTATGTGTGCGTGGATGTGTGTATATGTGTGTGTTTGTGTGTGTGTGTGTGTGTGTGGATGTGTATGTTTGTGTGTGTGTGTGTGTGGGCGTGTGTGCGTGTGTGTGTGTGAGCGTGTGTGCGTGTGTGTGCGTGTGTGTGTGAGCGTGTGT
>JBBIGC010031912.1:0-12169 GCA_037576955.1 Lepidarchus adonis
GTGTGTGTGTGTGTGTGTGTGTGTGTGTGTGTGTGTGTGTGTGTGTGTGTGTGTGTGTGTGTGTGTGTTTGGTGTCAATGGTATCGTTATTATGGTATTATTATTAATATTTTTATATTTTATACATATACATAAATTTAAATAAAAAATGAATTAAACATAGCATATAAATGAATGTGTATGGAATTAATGATTATATATAATGAATATTTATTTATTTATATTTGTGTGTGCTATCAGTGTTATTATTATTGTATTATTATTATCATATTTTAACATAAATAATTTTAAATATAAATAAATCTCAATAGCTCAGACCCAAAGGGCAGTTCTGGGGGCCGGTTTTGGAGGGGGAACGGGGGGAAGAAGGGGGCCGATTTTTTTCATTGATTTGGGAGTTCTAGTTTATGCAATGTAATCCTGCTGTTATAGTCTATCCACCCATCAACCACAACAATAAACCCACTAACGGGTCAATTGAATACTGTTATTTTGTTACAGTGGCACCTGTCAGGGATTGGGGTACATTAGGCAGCAAGTGAACAGTCAGTTTATGAAATCGGTGTGTTGGAAGCAGGAAAATGGGTAAGCCTAAAGATCTGAGGGACAAACTCAGTCAAAGCATCTCCAACACAGCAAATCAACAGTGTTCCCAATATACAGTAGTAAGTACCTGCCAAAGTGGTCCAAGGAAGAACAACAGGTGGACCAGTGACGGGGCCCCCAAGGCTCATTGATGCACATGCTTGACTCCTTTGTTCCCAAAATGGAACTCCTGTTGCACATAATGTTCACACAGTGCTACAGCTGTCCAACTGAGTTCCCCAGTAATGTGGCAGCAACCTGCGTTTGGAAGTCCAGCTCTTTCTGTATGGGTAGGATGAGCCTTAGCATGATGCTAGCCAGCAAGAGCCTTTGTTAGCTGTCAAAACAGAATTAGTAATTAGGGTTCTCCTCCAAGTGTGTTGAGCTGTCTGTTGCATAAGTGGCACAAGATGTGGGTGGACATCACTTAGAGGAAGTACCTTCTCAAGTGTTGGTGGTGAGTTGTGGTTGGTGGAGTCTGACCTAGTGGGTGGACCATTAAAAATAGTCTCAAAAACATTCAGAAACACAAAACTCAAACATCTGTCAGGTACTTATAAAAATCTTTTGAGGAGGCTGTGAATGCTGCATTGTCGAGCATTTGGCTAAATCCTGTTTATTCCAATCAGCCAACAATTGCTAATTAGTTGCTCTGTGATTAGTTTTGTTTGTTGTTGATGCTCGATTCACCTTCCTTGCTAATTGCAATGGGGATCAAAGCCAGACTGGGTTCTGGCACTGCAGTAGAGATAACATTAACTTTCTTTATTAAAAAAATGCTCAAAGAAACAAATCTGGGGCTATTTTTGGGTGGCCGTGGCACTTTTTCAGCCCAGTTGGTGGTTTCAGTGGTGAATATGGGTTACCACACTTACAATCTGGCCTTTATTCCATTTTCATAGCATTTTAACAGACTGGACGAGAGGCGAGCGGGGGCTTTTTTATTACTTTGTAATGCTTTTTGTCTATAAAAACCCTATACCCTGCACCTTTACTCCATTACCTACTTATATTTCCCTTGGAGATTTGCAGGATGTGCTTCAGTCGTCTTTTAAAGCAGCCATAACTAGAAGATTAGAAGCCCCACTCCTACCCACTGGGTTCTGGCAGTGGAGCCTCATTGACCAGTGTCTGTCCTCCCAGAAAACTGAGCCTTGACCCCCTGGATGCTGTGTAAGCCTTTCTTCTTCTAGACCTCTATGGGGACGTTAATAGTTGTTTTCTTCAGCCACAGGGATGTTCAGTGCCTGCCAGAAGCTCAAGTTTAGGTCCAGACTGCTGATCTAGGAACAGAATTTTTTGCTCTATACAAATGTGATTATATGGACATACTGGAGCCAAGGCTGGATCAACACTGAACATCTGAATCCCTCGATTAACGTGGGCCTCTGTGTGTAAACATCCCTCCGCTGGCCCGTGTCATCTCAGTAGCAGTGATAATGGAGGAGCTGTTTGGCTCGGGGTACAGAGTAGAGAAGAGTGTGTGCTTGCTCAGGTCAAGTGCTCTGACAAGTGTAACCTTGTAGTGCTGTGTCAGGAGGCCTTTACCGTGAAGGGGCTTCAGAGAAGAACATCTATTCAGGGCTTTTTAAGTGCGGCTCAGTCAAAGGGTTGTCCATATGTTAGAGTGGGAGATTCCACAGAGGGGATATCACTATATTTTGGCCGCAATATCATACTATTGTGATTCTTCCACGTGAAAGTGAACAGTAAGTCTCTGAGGTACTCTGACTTTCTTTCTGATGTTTAAAGAGAATAACAAGGTCTTGCGCCACCTTGTGGACTTCAGAAGAATTGCTATTAGAGTAGATGTATGTACCAAAACCAAAGTCTGTTTAATACAATGTTACAATTTTTATTATTAGTCTAGTGAATGTTAGTGAATGAAGCTAGAAGCCTATAGCTTGGAATTACAGATCAGGCATATGAAGCAAGGTTTGTGGAGGTCAGGCTAGTATGGGACAGGTGAAAAGCAGGCCCCAATGATGGGCGATCATCCACTGCTGTATTGATAGATAGATTTTCTCTTTTAGTGTGTGTGTTTACGTTAGTTTTCATGTCATTAAAATGAGATTAAGACCAAATACCGAACCCCCCCCACCCACACCCACACCCACCCACACTCCCCTGGGAGTTGGGATTATGTGGCAGAAACATGATCTGCTGCTGTTTTCATGAATCAGAATCTACAAAATGACACATTTTCAAGTGAAATGTTCAAAATGGCTAAAACATTTTACATGAACTAGCATCTAATTCTGCTGCAGCTGTGTGTTTGTGTCTTTGTGTGTGTATACTTGTTAAGGCCAAGTGTAAAGGAAGTATGGTGACAGTGTCTAAGTGAGAAGTTGAGCCTTGACCTTTGACCTTGCTTCTTCTATTTTTGCGCCCCCTCTGGAGCACAACAGCCAGTGAACACTTTTTCACGTGCCTCTCAGACGTCCCATTTAAGACGGAGGTTGTGTGTGTGTATGTGTACAGTGACCGGGGCTGTATGGGTCAATGGATTGTGAATGGAGCAATGAGAGTTTTCCTTGAGTCTATCAACAGCCTGCCTCACTATGCTCCCATACTACGCTCCTATTCCCATGGACACTGAGTACACAGTGTGTGGCCTCAGGGAAGCTACTCTGATCTGCCACCATGTTTGTTAAGTTTATGGTCAGTCAAGCTTTAAAAGAGACCTACACTAGCAGTCGCGTGCAACAGTTTGGACAAATTACACTGTTAAAGTGAAAATAGTGCTGCAGAGTTACTGTTTTAGTTAGCGCTGCACAATATATCATCTGTACATCATTATCGCAATATTAATATTGCCTGCAACATGCAAGTGAGCATCTAACCAATCACAGATCTACTTAGAACGTTCTTGTGAAGGGGCGGTGCTAAACTGATGTCAAATAGAAAAGGAGCTGTATGTACATGCATTAGTTTTAAGACCTCACAATTTGTAAGTTTAGCTTCCATATATGGACTGTATGGGTGGGGACAGTTCATGTACATTGAGAAACTTACAATATTTACATACTTTAAGCCTTTTTAATCAGAGAAATGTAATATGAACCCTTTATACTGAAAATCGTTGCAATTGTAATATGTAGAGATATAATTGCAATACTGATATTTTGTCCGTATCATGCAGCCCTAAGTACACAGTTACTGTTTAATTGCAGAATTAATGTATTAGAGGAGAACAGACCTGTGTGAAAGTTAGGGCATATTTGATTTCTCTCCTATTTTTTTTTTACTTGTGGGCAGAGGTGGACGTTTCAGTTACAAGTACAAAATTGTCTACAGGATTTTATTCCATCTGTTGGGTATCTGTGATGAGCTCAAACCATCAGCAGAGGAATCCAGGCACTTGAACCAAAATCCTCCTTATCTTATCCAGGGCAGCATGGTGGTGTGGTGGTTAGTGTTGTCACCTCAAAGCAAAAGGTCCTGGGTTCATTTCTGGGTTCGAGTCTGCAAGCACTCCCAGTGTTTGTTTCTTCCCACAGTCCAGGTTGACTGGCTGCTCTAAATTGCCAGTGAGTGTGTGTGAATGGTTGTCTGTTGCCCTGTGATAGGTTGGTCTCCTGTCCAGTGTGAACCCTGACTGGCCTGTTGTCAGCTAGGATTGGCTCTAACTTCCCTGTTAGCCAAAATTGATAAGTGCATTGGAAAAAGAACGACAGAATCACTTCTAGTCTTCTACATCTGCATCATGCTGTTGATTAATGTACTTTTTCTCCAGACTTGCACCTAGAATCTTTGCTTCCCATTCTCCTTTAAATAAAGTTTGCTAATTTGAGAAAAAAAGCAGGCCTTGAAATTGACATACGGTAATAATAATAATAATAATAATAATAATAATAAATAACAGTAACTTTATTTACATAACACCTTTATACATACCATCATACATGAGTGCAGCTCAAAGTGATTTGTACAGAGGAAAATATAGAATAAAACAATAATATAAAAATTACAGTACAAAAATGATAATATAAAAAAGGACAGTGGTGGCACAATGGTTAGGACTTTGCCCCTGAGATCAGAAGGTTGCCAGTTCAAGTCCCAGCCCAGGGCATCTATCCTTTATGACTATACACATACAGTATATGTACATTACAGTTCAGCTACAGTTTATCTATGTCATCGCCCCCTGGAAGCACTAATTGTCTGGATGTGACTTTTTTGAGTTTCTAAAAAAAGCTGAGGAAGTTTGCCCCCTGCTGGTCAGGCTGCTCTGACTGCTATTCCCGTGACCCAAACCATCCCAGTGACCTGTATGTGTTCCTCTGTGCCCCAGGAGACCCCTTAGACATGACAGTCAATATTGACCCAAGAGACAGATCCTCCAAACCTGCTTTCACATGCGTGGGAACTGACTTAGTCATGCTTGCTGAGTGTGGTCTCTCACCAGGGTGTGAAACCTCTTGGCTACAGTGGGTTGCCCCGTTGAACTCTTGAATTTAGGCATCACTTGTATACTGGGTGGTGGAGAAGAACCGCTTCTGTTTGCTTTTCAATTATGTCTTTTCAACGACCCATACGTTGTTGGCATTGCTCAATAAAAACCTCTTTATTTTTAAGAACACACTATGTTTTAGTCTCTAGTCATTCTCCTGACTTGGACACCAGACTCTACAGACATACTAGAACTTTTCTTACTGTCTTTTCTACTGTTTGTCCAACTGCAAATTCCATCGGACATCAAAAGAGGCAATAAACGTTTCTTTAAAAACTTATTAAAAATATTTCCCACAGGAAAATGTCCCTGAACTGACATTCTCCCACTGGGTGATTTATAGAATCTGTCAGACCCAATCCTTGCCTTTGGTTAGCTCTCTGCTTGGCTTGGTCAGGACCTTCTGTCACATGTGTTGGTGGGTGAGCATGTTGAAAGAGTCATGAGTAATGAAAATGGATGTGTGTAGTTGTACGTTTGGGGGACAGAGTCGTTCTTTGTTCTCTGGACCACCGGGAAGGCATGATAAAGGTTTGGATTCTCTCTCTAGTCCAGACTTCAGCACTGCACAGTTCAGTGCCTTCCCATGTCCAGCATTCCTGTATTTGGAACGTGAGGAAGGAGAACCCAGCAGTGTCAGGCTTGGATGGCTTGATTAAAGTCAAAGCAGATAGATTCAAACAAGTCCCTAAAACACAAGCGGCGTATCTCTTCATCTTTGCATCTATGATGCTAGAGGCATGGATGAAGGTCAACTGAGATGTTCTTGCCTGGATTTCATTGTGTCAATATCCCGATTTTAGTTGAACGACCTTATTTAACACCCAGCTTGGGTTCCAGCAGTCCATACACTGCCCCAGTCCAAGGCAAGTTGGGGAAATCCCATCAGACTGAACTCTTATTTCCTAGTCTCTGTAGAAATTCCAGATTTGCTGGAAAGATTCAGTATCTATTGACCACTGTGGCAATACGGTTCCTTTCTTTAAGCTTGTCTTGTTTGGCGTTCCATGTTTTACTGGGAGGGTCTGGATGTGTGCTAGGATTAGGGTAAAATTACACACCATACCCTTATGCACACAAAGTTCATTCCTTTCCATAGCCACTGCCTCTATATTAGAAGGTACATATGCATTTAAATGGTGTGGCTTTCCAAAATATTGACTAGGACTTCTTACTTTTTTAAATGAAAAAATTAATTGGTGTACAACTCTACATCATTTAGAATTATTTCTATTAGTTTGTTTTAGTTATAACAATAATTTTTTATTTTATTAATCGCTAAGGGGAAATTGGTCTCTGTATTTTACCCATCTGAGGCATTGAGCAGTGTGCCTTGCTCAAGGGGACTAGTACCAGGAATAAAACCCACTTCTTGTTTAAGCTATTAGGCCACAACTGCCTCTATTTTATCAGGAAAAACGCAGACAGTGCACAAAAGGCACAAATTTGAGAAATAGGTGTACATATATAAATTGTGGATTAACGGGTTTTATCCGGGTTTAGAGAGACAGAGACAGAGACTGTATAGTTTTTTCCTCTGATCAAGTTAGTCATCCACACACTACCTTGGACGCCCAAATTACATAATACCAATCAACACTGGGAGCGTGAAGAAACTCCGCCCATATCTTCTTGTAAAGTCTCTAGTGCAGGGTCATTGGACAGTGTAGTAGAAGTGCTCTTTTTCAGTAATGAGGAAGTGGTAGGACTACTTTAACCCATCTATGGAGAGCAAAGCCAAGTGGATCATCATTTGGTGGCTATCAACTGCCTTTGTAACGTCACCTCAGGCAGTGCTACAAAGTCAGCCACTGAAGACCTAAAGCCATGTAGAGAGCAGGAGCATACCTGATGTCTCCACTTGCTCGCACAACTGGGCCCCTGGAATGTGGGTTACTTCTGTAACTGCACTCGCAAAAGAATACAGATGTGCAGGTCATGGACAGCAACCATATCTGATAGAATCTTCTGTCAATTTGTTTGTGGTCTTCACAAAGTTCAGATATAAGAAGCTGGGCAGCCTTCCTGTTAAGTCTGTGCAAAACAGTAGCACGGCTCAGGTCCTGTAACACAACTGGGCGTCTGCAGCCGGCCCAGAATATCGAAGTGGGTTGTAGCTGCTGTGGGTTCAATCTGCAGGCACAATCAAAGTCCTCTCTTTTGTTAGCTTTGGGGAGCTACTCATGCACCTACTGTAGGTACTTCTGGGGCCATTGACTGTTTTCTGATGTTCTTATAAAAGTGACTCTGGTCTGTAAGTGCAGTTTCGACATCGGCCCTCATCTCCTTTATCATTGTAACTCCTACAGCTGCCACAGTATTTGTTAACTAGACTGTGTCGAAAAGTGAACTTTAATAATCCTATCAGGCATCCAACCTTTTGGCTTTGTGTTCCAGATCGATTTTGGATAAATGCCTATAATCTGCTGTAATCTCTTCTGGCAGTGCTTAGCGGAGCTTTGCCGTGTCTGAGGTGGGGGGTGTAAGGGATCGGAGAGAAGGTACAGAGGTCAGAGAGCCTCACGGGAGCATGTGGAACAGCTTAGCATACAATCAGAAAATCCAGAGTTCACACAGTACCGTGATGGTGACAGAATGACTCCAGTGCGAGAGAGGGAATGTGTGAAGGTATTTCATCTATATGGTAATGAATTATTCATGAAGCTACTTAATCACAGGCAATCACTGCTCT
The DNA here is from genome assembly GCA_037576955.1 of Lepidarchus adonis. NCBI lineage: Eukaryota > Metazoa > Chordata > Actinopteri > Characiformes > Lepidarchidae > Lepidarchus > Lepidarchus adonis. Next base: position 7,731 of record JBBIGC010031912.1, read on the forward strand.
ATCCTGGCCTTTTAGGGTGACAGACAGACAAGTGAACAGACAGACAGAGAGACAGACAGGCAGACAGACAAGCGGGCATAAAGACAGAAAGGCAGACAGACAGACAGAAAGGCAGGCAGGCGGGCAAGCGGGCAGGCAGACAGAAAGACAGACAGACAGACAGGCAGCAGACGGGCGCTGGGATCACGGATTGGTGGGTGGGCGATTATTTGATCTCTGTATTAATACCGTAGCGGAAAAAATCTGAATCAATGATCAGAGGAAGAAACAATGTTATAACATTATAACATAGTTATATCATTACAATGGCACCTGTCAGTGGGGGGTGGGGTGTATGAGGCAGCAAGTGAACAGTCAGTTCTTGAAGCTGATGGGCTGGAAGCAGAAGTGTTAGGATCTGAGCCACTTTGACACAGGCCTTATTTTGATGGCTAGAACATTTCCAACACAGCAGGTCTTGTAGAGTGTTCAGGTCTGCAGCAACAGCTGGTGTATGTGCAGCAGTGTCCTGGGCACCCAGGGCTCACTGATGCATGTGGGGAGTGAAGGCTAGCCTATCGGGTCTGATCCTAGAGAAAAGCTGCTGTGGTTTAAAGTGGAACAGTCAGCACTTTTTCTGCAGCTCGAAGGAGAACCTTCATGGGATCAGGAAGGTGGTCGTCATATTAGGACTGATATGTTTTTTCTATTACATTTGTAAGCAAACAGAAATGTCATTGCCTTAAGGTGTGCTTGTACTTTCTAGAGTTGAGGAATGGTTTAGTGAAAAATCAGTTTTCCTATTTGTTCTAGATGTTGCTGATCATCCCAGACATGTTCTCAGTCCAAATTTTGCTTTGTTAGTTCAAAACTAAAATTAGTCATCAGCCATCGCAATTTCATATTTTCTCTACACAATTTTTGTGGCCAAAAGAATTAATGATAACAGTTCTAACTCTAACAAAGTAAATGGAAATTCAACATTACAGCTGATATTCAATTATCTTGACATTTTTTTATTTATACTGCTGTACATTCCATATTCGCTGTATAAATAAACACACACCACTGAGCCATGCAGATACACTCGAGCGCATAACACAGGGGGTCCTCGACTTACGCTGGGGTTCTGTTTCACAGTAAGTCAGAACTTATGCATGTAACGATGGCATTTATTTATTAAACATTACATTTACAGCATTTGGCAGACGCTCTTATCCAGAGCGACGTACATGGTGAGCGGTTGGGAGTTAGGTGCCCTGCTGTCCAGTTCTGAGATTCGAACCTGGGACCCTTCGGTCACAACCCCACCACTCTAACCATTAGGCTATGGCTGCCCCCACATTAACAAGTAGCACGCATATATCTAATACGAGTCTTTCTCGTAGGCATTTGTTGGGAGATGTGGTGTGTTTAATGGGGAGCAATGTATTGTGGACTATGTAGTGTCTGGTGCAGGAAATCAGGTGGGTAGTACGGGTGGAAAAGAGGTGGAAAGAGAGTTGCTTTATGGGAGTCGTAGTTCGTTAGTGGCGAGAGCATATGGATCACATCCACAGCAGTAATGAAGTTCCAGACCTTTACTGTAGAGTCTGTCTCACAGTTGGGAGCCATAATGAAGTTTCCAAACAAGAAACACAAATGAAAGAGAGCTAATGGGGGGAAACTGAGTTGGCTTGCCAGTGTTATGGCACAATTTTTGCATTTCAGCTAAATTTATACTGAAGTATTTACATGTAGACGGATGATTGACATCGCTGTACTGCAGCGCCATTTAAGTGAGAGAACTTCGTTAGCCACTACATAAGCAGAGGGGCATGGTAGCGTGATGGAGCAGTGCTAAGCCATTATCCAGCAAGAATTTTCTTCTTCTTCTCAATTATGTGTCTTTAAATTAATTCATCATATTTGTCAGAATATGACAACCATATTGTGAGGTTATTTTTAGTTAAGCTAATCATTTGCTACATTAAGATTTAACTCTACAACCGCTTTTATTTTACAATACACAGAGTCTGTGTATTTCGGTGCATTGAGGACTACCATGATGGCTACGCTAACTGCTAACCGATGCTGGTTCTGGCAAACAACTTGTTTGTTTCCAGTCTTCAGTGAAAAGTGGAAGTATCAACGGTGCTTTCCATGTTCCTCGTTTTATACTGACCCGTCACTGACCTGTTTTTGCTTTGCATTGCTTTTCCAACTGTTCATTAGTGTGTGTGAGAGAGAGAGAAAGAGAGAGAGAGAGAGAGAGAGAGAGAGAGAGAGAGAGAGAGCAGTAGTTTAGTCATATTTGTCTGGGTGGATAGCTGCACTCTGCCGGGAGCAATTAAACACTTACCCTTCACAAATTAGATTAGACCTCCATCTCCAGCTTGTGTGTGTGTGTAAGTAAGAGAGAGGTTGACATAGAGACAACCTAGAGTGCATATGTGTGCATACGTGTGTTGCCATCGAAACTCTGGAAAGTTCTACTGTGAGTTGTTGAGAGAGAGAGAGAGAGAGAGAGAGAGAGAGAGAGAGTGAGAGTGAGAGTGTAATGGCTGCTGGCTTCTTTTGTTTAACTACATTCTATCAGACAGGAACAGTGGAGAAGTTGGATCACCTGCAGGCATCTGGAAGTGCAGGGATGGCGAGATGGAGAGTTTGTGAAATGGTTTCTCCATTTACTGGTTTAAAAAAAAAAAAAATTTTAAGCTTTTTTTGGTCTCACTCCATTGCACTCAGTTACTATGAGTTACTGCCGTTTCTGATGACGCATGCCTCCTTGCATCGCATCACCCTCTGCTCAACGCTTTGCCCCTATTGAAAGTACCATGATAGTCACCTCTTGTTATGCAGGTCCTATCCTCTGTGACACCCCCACTACCACCACCACCATCGACCTCCCCATTATCTAAATAGCCTTATAAAGGGTAAATTAAGTGTCAAACATGCTTTCCATGTGAACTATGTTTTCGTCTCCTGATCGTCAAGCTGTTTAAAGAATTTCAGCGCCTAATGACCAATAATTACACTCCATTACGCCCAAATGCGTAACCGGAGACGAGGGGAAATGCCTCGCAGCCACTGCACATGAGTGTGTTGCAAATAGTCCTGGTTCTGTGGGAGGACTTTTGATTCTAAAGGCATTATTGAGTGGCAATGGCTGCATTTCTTTAAGATATGGGCTATAATTAATGAATTATCCTCCATGCTGCGGAATACTAACATGCTCATGCAGAACACTCAAAGGCCATTTTATCAGAAACATCTCTTAAAGTAATTCCACTGCTGACCATGGTCCATGCTCTGCACCAGGGGTGGCCAGCTGCAGTTCTAAAGGTCCAGTGTTGAGCACAGTTTGGCTGAGGAACACCACTGAACACCACCTCCCGGACTGGATTTGCCCCCCTACTCTAGATTTTACTCCAGTTCAGAACTTTTGGTGAATTAATGGGTGGGTTTGAGGAGAGAAGCTACCAGACCATGCTGGAAACCGAAACTCCAAGACCAGAGCTGGCCCCCACCTGGTCTGGACCTTTATCAGTGGTCAATTCCTGACCATAGAGCTGCTCTCAGCTGCACTATTTTGAATGTTGGATCAATCTAGCAGTGATACCACTGTGGGTGTGAACTCTCTAATTGTCTGAAATTAATATGGGAGTGGTACTATAGTATGAAAGTGTAACAAAATAAAGATTGCCCAAACATAATTTATTATCTTTATTTTTGTACCATTTTCTCTTTTCCCCACACTGGTTGTTTTAAAGTCACTGTTGAATTAAAGTTAATGGCATTGAATTAAGGGTTTCTGACCTTATCATAGTGCTGTTTTTTGATGGCGATAAAGGTTCCTCGCTTTGATGAGCCTGTAAAGCTAAACTATGCCCATCTAGAGAGGATATGCTGGGTGTGATGGAAGATAAGATTCTTTTAACATAAAATAAAAGGGGAACTCCCATTCCAGGGGTGAAGAAGGGCTTGAGCAACCTCTTTTGATCTCAAAATATCCCTCATGTTTTGTCTGCTCACGCTTCATGCCTTCACTCTTGTGTAAGTGTACACTACCGGTCAAATGTTTCTGAACACAGTTTTTCCTGTGTTTAATGGTAATTTAAGTAATACAGTACCAGTGTAAAATCTTAAATGGCAACAAAGTAAGTTATTACAATACATAAATTAATACAAAATAAAAAGTTGGTGTCACCAAAAACTTTTTTTTCGATTTCATAGACAGGCCTTTCCCAAAGCATTAAGGAACTGGTGAACTTTCTTGCAGCTATTAAACTAATGTAAAAACAAACAATTCCCACAGATGCCCCTAACTTCTGCTGATGACTGCTCGTATGATGGTCAGAAAGACAAATCAAAATCCCCATTTGACTGCAAAAAACCTGGAGGAAGATTAAGCAGACTCAGGAGTGGTGGTGCACCGTTCCACAAAACTTAAATGGAAGGAAATATCCATATCCATATAT
>JBBIGC010031931.1:0-12168 GCA_037576955.1 Lepidarchus adonis
CTCTCTCTCTCTCTCTCTCTCTCTCTCTCTCTCTCTCTCACACACACACACACACACACACACACACACACACGCACGCAAATGGACGCTAATAATAGATTCTTCTGTTTCAGTGTGTTCCCAGGTACAGGACGTTCCCCTGTGTAATGGTGAGTTAATGAGAAATAATTTGTCATCAAACAGGTAATTTCAAATGTTATTTGTTCTATTTTTATGGATTTTTTAATTTCTGAACTTTGCATTTAGCTGATTTCCTTCATGATGTGTTGTGGAATGATTAATTTATTCAGTCTGATCATTGAATGATCAGTTAATTTAATCTGACTGGTCAATCTTTTGATGTCTCTCTTGATTGGCACTTTTCCAGCACCGGTTCTGTACCAAAATATCCACCATACTACAGGAATGGTCAAACTACATGTGGAGACTGTAGGCAAGAGCCACCTTAACAAACTGCAGGTGTGCCAGAAGATGGAGAAAGAGGGGGAATGCTTAAAACTACAATGGGTGTGTATTGAAAAAGCACCATAATTAATAAATATATATGTATAGTGTTTTGTTATTGCAACACTATACTATCCATTGTTCATATATTATATGTTTAATATGATTTTCCATCTCTCTGGACAAAAGAAGGACAATCCTTTGATGATTCCCTTGAGTTCTGTTGCTCCCTGTCTGTGCTTCCAGGTACGCATTTTAGCAGAATTTGAAAAATAAATTTCAATTAGAGAGATTAATCAAAATATGTTGCATTAATATATATTGTGATGTGGGAGTGGAAAAGATATTTTCTTTTCATTTTCATTCATTTCACTCTCATACCTACAGAAAAATGTCCATTAAATGGTTAATTTTACAGAAGAGAGAAAAAATATATTTTGTAAAATAAAAATATATATTTCAAAACATGGATATGACATAATTATATTAGTTACTGAATAAAAATACTTTTACCAAATGTACTAATTTTTAAGATTAACTGCTGAATATAAAGCCTGGAACTTAAGGAGTTGATAATGCATACACATTTGTATTTTGCCATATAGGTTTGGTGGCAAAAAGGTGGACTTCGAAAGGAATTCTGCCCATTTTTTAATGATACAGGTATTAATCACTTCCATTACTCTGGAGTATAATGTGTAATTAAAGGGCCCTTATCCTACAATTTTCTGCCATTTATGCCATTTGTATGTATATAATATGTATATACATCAAAGTTGACTATAATATATTTATTCATATCTAGTTTTAAGCTGTTTATCCCTTAACATTAAACAGGTTGTGTTTTAGTGAACCTATTAGACTGCTGTTAAAGACCTCAGATCTCATTGGATGTCTGCTACTTTGTCTATTGCTGGACAAATAGGCAAATGTGTACATGCTTTGGGTTTCATGACATAAAAACAATGTTTTTTGCAGGTTAGCTTTTAAAAATTGAATCTATAACAGTGTTTGCTTACTGTATACATACTATAAAATTAGTTTTCCATGATATGGGCCCTTTATATTAGTGAAATGTTAAGAGATTAAAAATTCAGTGTCAAACTACCATGGTCTTGTCAGTTTAACTTCTCTTTCACTCTCTCAGCTCTCTCAGGCTCTAATGTGTCAGTGTCTGTGATGGAGCAGAAAGAAATTCCTGTTACAACTGTTCACAGAAACAGCACTGCTCTAGTTTGGAACATCACTGCCCCCTGCAGGTTGGAAGCTGAACTACAGTTGTGCAAGAAAACCTCTAACACAGGTTGTCACGAAATACACAACTCAAAGAAAACAAGGCTCCGTATACATAGGCACCATCAGCCGAAATGGAAGATCTTTAATCGACACTGGGTAAGCTGTAAAGACACGTCGCATTTTTCAATAGTGATTAAACCATCTTATCCATAATGTAATGTTTATATTGGCATTGGGTGTTAAATGGGCAGTAGTCTTCTCCATCAGCATTTGACCTGAACTGTATAATAAATTAATTTAAAACCTTTTATAAACCCTTTTTATTTTATTAATTAAAATTTTTTTTGGGTAAAAAAAACTTTATTTACCTTCTGTAGCAAAAACATTCAGTCAGTGACACAAAACTGTTATTTTTCAGCAGAGCAACGTTATGCCTTCCAGTTTGCATATAGAAAAAATCTCTCATGTATATAGAAATATTTGTGAAAATAAAATTGACATTCCAACAGAAATCTTCCTTTGTTTTTCTCTTGGCTGTCTTCTCATACGTGAAGCAAAACAAAAAAGATTTATTCTACTTTATTTTATTTCTGCTTTTTCTCAACGCTACCTTTTTTGCATCCAGTCTGGAGTGATGACCTTTTTTATTAATATACCTAATTCTATGAAAACGAAAATCTGTTTCTTGGGGAAAAACAAAAACAAACAACCATCTGGGATACATTTTTTTTTTTGTTTGTTTGTTTTTTTTTTTGTTTTTCCCCTTTCTCTTTATCCATTTTTTTTTTAAACACACAAACTTTGTACATCCAGAGAGAGTTACAATTTGTTACAGAGAGATAAAAATAAGTTAATAATAATGACACAAATAAAATAGATGAGTAACCCCATAGAGTCTCTCAGTGCGTTTGTAAACCCTTTTTAAGGGCTGTCTTATTGTAAAGTGTTACCAATAATGTCTACATGAACAGTGCATCAATAATGTAATATTTATTATATGATTTAAGGTTTTTATAACCGAAACCATTAATAGATTCATTTTAAACCAACCATAAACCTTTCATACGGATATACTTATTTAATCCATTATTTTGATAACAGACGTAATGGAAGGTGATACAATGCTCTTATTCATCACAAATTTATCTCACTGTCACAAGAGGGAGAGGAGATACGAAAAGGGGGAAAACTCTCATAAAACAATTTTAATGAAGTCTTTCATAATAATGTGCCCAGCATAGAAACATCTAGTCAGACTTTTACTCATCATGCATTCTCTTTACTCCAGGTGTTTCAGGGGGAGTTTGCTGAAGTGGAACGGCACCCTTCACTATGTGTGCAGGTATATAATGCAGACAAGTCTTTGTCTATAAATCAATGTGTGATGTTCTGTTTATTAAATGTGTTGAAAGTTATTAACAGACAAAAGAAGGGATACTGCTTTTATCAATTATGTCAAAAAGCATAATATCAGTATTGCAATTATACAGCTACATATTGTGATTGTGCTGCTTTGCAGTATATTAAAGGGTTATATCATGTTTTTTTGGTAAAGCTTTACCATTATTCCAGTCCATATATGGAAACTAAGCTTTAAAAACTGCCAAATCATTTTTGTAACACAAAACCAGCACATTTGCATAATATTTTCTTACTTACCTACAACACTTGAGCTCTGCCCTTTCACTGGGAAGTTCTAAGAAGCTTTGTGATTGGCTAGAGGCTCATTTACATATTCTATCCTTCTGCAAATATCAGCATTATAGAGGCTGATAATAATGTACAGATGATATATTGTGCAGACTCTTAATTTTATCCTTTAACTAGTTGATTATATTATATTATATTATATTATATTATATTATATTATATTATATTATATTACATATGAGCATGACTATCATATTCAATGAAAAAATCTTTACATTAATTAGGCTTACTGCATGATATGTTAGCAGCTATAAAACAAATGCAAAGGCATTTATGCTATTAAATAATTAATATTTCATCCATATAATAATTTGTCTCTTGGATAACATGCAACATGTAACACAGGGCAACCATGCAGTGCAGAAGCACTGGGAGATAATATGTTAAAAATAAAATGAAATAAATAAATAATGAATATTTTTGTTTTTTACACACATTGTCTGTCACCTGTCTAGATTAAGGTGAAGGGAATTGAAGGGCATTTTGAGCCTGTTTGTCCTTTTGAAGGTGGGAACTGCTGCTATAAGTATTTTTTCTCTTTTATTTCTATATTTAAAGACAAAGTCAGTGAAATCTATACTTTCTCTGCTTATGATTTATTGTTTTGATCATGTATCATCCTCCTCCTTCTGTAGTGACCAGAACTCACTGGAGCTTTGTTGTCCTGGTGTGTGTGGTGCTTTTGTGTCTAACTGTCTTAGGAGCCTTTGCTGCACAAGGAATACTTAAAGGTGACACACACACACACACACACACACACACACACACACACACACACACACTAACCATGGTTATATCTTTTGTACTTTTTGTAGGTTGGGTGTTCAAATGGCTGAAGGTGGACGTCAGAGGTGAGGATCACATAAATGCATCACTTCTTTTGTGAAGAATCAAACTTACAGAATTTACCTGCGTCTCCCAAATCAGCCTAGTCAGGTGATCCTACCCATTCATTCAGAGAAAGCAAAGCCTGTTGTGCTCTATTTGACTTCCTGCTGTGGCCTTACTGGAGACCTACCTCATGATCTTCTCATAATTCTACCAAAAATGTATATACAAATATAGAAAAGCAATCTTTGGACACCAAACATCCTGCACACTACCTGTTTGATCTGCTGCCCTCTGGAATGCGCTACAGGTCAATCAGGTCTCACACCACCAGACTGACAAATAGCTTCTTCCCCTGGGCCATCAGGACTTCAAATAACCCATAACAACACATAATTAATAAACTATGGACTGAATCACACAAGAAACATGTATATATCTCCACCACATTTTGTATATATCACTATGGTGTCACGTCCATGCCAAAACTAGAGCGTGCAAAATCGCTTGCCGCAAAAAAATCGCAGCCGTAAATTTAAAAGTCGAATGTAAAACTCAAGAGCACAAAATTAAGAATCGCGTGCCCGGTTGTGGTAATGTTGCGCGCAAACTGTATTTTTCCTCTTGTGAAAGTCTTTTTCCCTCTCAAACATTAGATTACCGATGACAAGCGTTTTTGCTCGAGTGAGATTTCTGCGCATGTGGTTTGAAAGGGGGTGGGTTTTGGCAGTTTGGAGGCGGGGCGTTGACAGTTTCTGTCTACGAATCCTATTGGCCGATGGATGCTGGTCTTGTGATTGGCTAAATAAAGTTATAACGACATACCATTATAACATTTGTGAGCGAGTGACAAAGGCGTCGGTTGCTTTATCACTGATTGTGTGCTTATTAGAAGTGTAAGACCGAACTATGAATAATAATATCATGTCGATTAACCTACCTGTCGCCGTTTCCTCTTTCTCCGCCATCTGTTTTTTCTGTGGGAACTTTCTTTAGCCAATCACAAGACCAGGGTTAATTTTGTGTTCTTGAGTTTTACATTTGCGCGCGCAACTATAAAATTTATGCCTGCGTTTTTTTTGCGGCAATCGATTTTGCGCGCTCTAGTGTTGGCATGGATGTGACGCCATATATCACCACCACATTCTATTGTATATATCACCACCACATTCTATTTTATTTCATGTTCATCTTTCTAAATTTTTCTTTTCTTTTTTTTTTTATATTTAAAATAAATTGTATTTTCTTCTGCTGATGCAACGCTGCTTGGGTGTAGCACCCACAATTTTTATGTATACCTGTACAATACAATAAAAGCCTATTCTATTCTATTCTATTCTATTCTATTCTATTCTGTTCTATTCTAAACATGTCCTGGGTTAAGGGGAATTATGGCTTAAATGATTTAGTTTTCTTTTTCAAATCATATAATCTTAATAACCTCTTTTTGTAAAGATTACGCCAGAAAACTGAGTACCAATTTAATTCTTTATCTCTTTCCAGGAACAGCTGGAGGCAGTCAGGTGGTTCTGCTGTACCCTCCAGATGCAGACAGCAGTTTGTCAGAGCTGGTATGTCGCCTGGGCTCAGGTCTGTCGTCTCTGGGCTTCATTGTGTCTCTGGATCTGTGGAGCCGCTCTGAGCTCAACGCTCTAGGCCCCGTGCCTTGGCTACACTCACGTCTTGACCGGGTGCAGCGCCACGGAGGCAAGGTGGTTCTAATCCTCACTCAGGCCGCTTGGGTCCGGGCTGAGGAGTGGGGCCGCCGTGCCGGAGCCAGAAACAAGGAGGACCAGAAAGAAGAAATGGAGGAAGAGGACAGCTGCCCCCCTGGGTCAGCTTCACGCTACTCTGATGTTTTCAGCGCCTCCTTAAGCTGCATTCTTGCTGACTACCTGCAGGGCCGAGCTGGTGAGCGCTTTGTTCTGGCTCAGTTTGAAGCACAGCCAGTTGCACAGCCAGGTACTGGAGGGCATATGCCAGAGCTTTTCCGTGGACTGCCCCTGTTCAGCCTTCCCTCGCAGAGTTTGGGCTTTCTGACTGAAATCACTAACGGGACTCCGAAGAGAAATGGAGGTAGAGTGTCAAACAGAAGGATGAGGGCTGGGGTTCTGAGGGCAGGGTCAAAGACTTTGGCTGAGGCGCTGCGGGAGCTAAAAGGTGGAACAGGATTCAGGCTTGTAGCTCTTTCTCAGGGGTTTAGGACAGAGGACCCATGGGAGAGTATCCCTCTACAGCAAGGGGCTTCATCCCCAACAGCCAGTCCTGAACTACACAGCAAAAGCAGCACAGTTAACTGGGTCTGAGATACACAACCCAGCATACACACCCCAGTTATACAGATCGTATATATTGTTTATATTGTAATTATGCCAGTACACTCAGATTGGCTATCCGAGCTTGTGTATGTATGCACTTCTGAGCAGCGTGTTTTATCCAGAGTTTGTTTATTAAACTTAATTCTAGCCATACACCAGTAGCAAACAGTTGCGTGCTCTGCACACCATTATAAAGAGCAAGAAATAGTCGCTTGACATTAACATACAGTTGAATCTAGTCAGACTCAATTCTAAGGCCATGAATTCTGAGGTTCCTTATGTCTATGACTACTTAATTAATGAATTCACCATGGAAAACACATGTTAAGGCCCAAACGATGCATTTTCAGTCCAGTTGTTTACCAGGGACACATGTTTTCTCAATGGCTAGATTTTGTATGTGTGTTGCTATAGAAAGTTGAAGGAGATGTTACTCAGGTTTCGTGTCTATTTCGAGAGGATTAGGCCTTTTCACTGTGAAGTTTATGCAACACTACTCAGTCTGGAGTGGGCTGATACTGGAATACTCCCACATTTTTTATGCTGTTTAGTATTGAAAGAACAGAAAAACATTATCACAAAATGCAGAAACAGAAACCTATGGGCAGATGCTGGATCTGTAAATGACCCTGACTAAAAATGATCCCATCTGGAACTGGCTTTTACTGTAAAAGGGTTTGAGAGAGGGGGTTACTTTCATGTCTGCACAGACACTTCCCCACAACCACAACCATTAACAAAGTCATTAGTGTGCTGCCAAATAAATGGATTGTTTGGATTGGTGGCTCAAGTTACGATCCCCTCTGTCTTCCGCTTCTTTGTGTTTGTGTGTTTTAAAGTATTGATTTGTTCTATTGTATCATTGTGTTTTCAGAGCATGTAAAGGACCATTTGCACTGTATATACATGAATGTATCTGGTTGTCCTGGTACTAACAGGAAAGAAATGGGCATTTAGATCTAACATAATTTTAAAAAATGTTTAATGATAACGTTTTTGTGTAATTCCTTTTGCCTTATTAAAATATTAAAATAAAATGTTTTTTGGCGTATTGTGTGGCTGTTTAATTAGATGTTTTTTGTTCATATTAAGAAGTGGAAATCACTGTAGAATATTCACTCATCGTCTCATCAATGAATTGGTGGAAACGACATTACAATAACGAACCATTACTTATGTAGTTTAGTACACGGCGGGCTGTGATTGGCTCAGCTTGTGGTCTCCTTATGGTCATTGGCTGAAGATGCCGGTGGGCGGTGCTAGTATACAGCTGCAGCGCACTCAGAATGAGCTAGAAATCCAGATGGGACACCGTTAACGCTTCGTTAAAAGGTTATTTCTGTGTGTAAAAGATATTTGTGTTTGACAGTAGTGCTTCTGACGAAAGAAATCTCTTCCCTGGCCGCTCACGAAAAACGTGTAACGTGAGTATGCGAGAGTGGTGTAAGGATGCTCTTGGGGTGCACCTCGGCGAAAGCTAATCCAGCGCTAGCTTCGCGCGAGCGCTTTGGCCTCTCCACTCACATTAAAAGTTAACATAACGAAGGGGGTAAATGCGAGCAGACGTTCAAGAATAACCATTTTCGCCGTCGTTCTCGTAGTCTTGTTCACTGTCTGCTCTTTTACTGTTGCGTGTCGAATACTGCGTGGTAAACTGACGCTGTTGTTAGCATTAGCCTGAGAGCAGGCGCATCACCCACTTTACCACCAAAGCCTTCTTCACATAAACATCAAATCAGTATAAAACATGAACAACAGTAATAACTAAACAGCTGATATTGGAATGGGATCATTCCCCTTATATACAGTGTTATCTTTCGACCTGTAAAGTAGGCGAGGTATATCTGCGGTTTTCTAACTAGTACTTTTATTTAAAGTAAAATGTCACATTTTCTTCCATTTTTTTTTAAATACAAGGTCTTTTAATAATTAAAAAACACTTTTAAATACTTAAGGCTTGAGCACTAAATGTTATTTGCCAAACCAAATATTCTCTAGCTTAGTATTATTAGATATTCATATCAAATTAATTTTTTTTGTCACATATAGTATTCTTCTTATTATAATCCACATTAAAACTTCTCTATGTTGTTGCATATTATATAGTATTCAGCCCAACGGTAAAGTGGACGTCTGGTGTCCGACAAAAAGTCAGACAGGTGTAGAGGTAGAGACAGACAGACAGATATTAATTCTGAGCTCGCCCTCTCAGATAAGCAGATCAGAGGACTGAGTAGATCTGTAGCAGCCCCCAAACTGTGGAATGATCTTCCTTTAGAGATTAGACAGGCCTCTTCTTTCCCTGTTTTTAAATCTCTTTTAAAATCCCATCTCTTCACCCTGGCTTTCGACACCATGCGAGATTTTGATTTTAGTTCTTTGTACTTTGCTGCTTGTTTTTCATGTTTTTATGTTTTGTTATATGTGCTTTTTACTTTTTCATTTTTATTCACTTTTATTTATTTGTTCTTAATGTATTTATTGTACAGCACTTTGGTCCTGTGCTGGTGTAAAAGTGCTTTATAAATTAAGTTGGATTGGATTGGACTGTGGAAACTGTGACCTTATACAATACAGTATCGAAGCTGCCACTAATACTGTAATAGTTGTCAGTCTGAATTAAAATGTAACCTGTAACTGGTCGTACCGTGGACAGACAGACCAACCAACCAACCAACCAACCAGCTTTAAGTCAAACAGTGGGTTTCCTGTGTTGATTGATGGTCCAGACACCAAGCAGGCCAAGGATTCATCAGTGATTGGTCCATTGTATGTTGGTGTTGCCCACCCACCAACAGCAGCATCCGACCTATAGAATTAGCACAACTGACCACATTCAAGGCTACAGCGCTAACACAGACCCAAGTTTGGTGAGCTATAGAGGAAAAAATGCATACACCTGACACTTTGCGTGTTGTGGCGAGGGGAGAGGTTGGTGGCTTAATGAGGTGAATAAGAAAATCTGTTCTGTAGCCCTTCATGGTGAGAGGCGAGTTTGGCGAGCTAATGAGGGCGAGCATAAGTATTGAACACGTCTTCCATTTTCAAAGTAATTGTATTTCTAAAGGTGCTTTTTAAATTAAATTCTCACTAGATGTTGGTCCATACATTATACGTAATAAAATAGAATGACACGGGGAATAAGTATTGAAGATGCTTACTGAAATGCATTTAATATTTTGTACAAAAGTCTTTGTTGGTGATGACCGCTTCAAGACACTTCCTGTATGGGGAAACTATTCGCATTCACTTATCAGGGTGATTTTGGCTCATTCTTCCACATAGTCTTCAAACCTTGCAGGTTATGTGGGCCCCTTCTATGCATTTTGGGTTGTTGTCATGTCGAAAAGTGAACATTCTGACCATCTTCAACTTTCTGGCAGAGGGTAGCAGGTTTTCCCTCAAGAATTTGACAGTATTTTACTCCAGTCATTTTTTCTTCTACCCTAACGAGAGCCCCAGGCCCTTTTTTGCTGTCAGTTGCATGATCAAGCAAGGAAATTCTATAGGAACATCTGTTTTAATGCTTCACTAACCACACTGATTACAACTGATCACAGGTGGAGGCCAATAACCATGGTCTGGACTGGAAATGATGGTTATTTCTCTGATTGAGTTTACAAATATAGTTTAGGAAGGGGTGATCCTCTATTAATCTCAGTATATCTTGTTTTTTAATTTTATTATTCTGAACGGTAGCTGTGATATCTTACACGTGGATGTTATAGATTGCATTGAGTAAGTAAAGCTGTGTGTTTTTATTTTAGGCTGTAAAGCAAAAAAAGGGTATGTTTTGAAGGAGGGGATTTTTTTTCTATGTATACCACTTAAGTAACCATGATTAGTCAAAAGAAGTGGTACTTCAAAATGGGCACACTATTTAATGCATGTCATCAATGCTGGTGGCATATTAATGGTCTTCTTTCTTCTCTGACTATCCAGAACATCATGAGATGGTCATGGCCGCTGCTCCATGCCCTGGTGCTGTCCTCCATCCTCTCCATGGTAACTGTGCAGACTGCACCATGCCAGACCTGCCGCAAACTCACTGACAACTTTATCAAGGTGAGTGTTTGTTTGCACACTCTGTAGTTGCTTTTATATGACTTTTAAAAGTTTAGTCATTGGAGATATAACTCGGTGAGTAATGCAGCTTCCATACACTCACCATTAATGCACACAACGTTTGCCCAATGTTAGGAAATTGTTACAAATATGAACAATAGTGTTGTCCATTTTGTTGAATGTTTTTGAATAATGGACAATTTCAAAAATATGTTTTGAAATGGAAGATGATGGCATTGCATCTAGACGATTTCTAGATCTCTTTCTATTTTTAATTTTTTTTTAAAAAATGTATTATTCTTTCTAGCACTGTTTACTGGCTACTGGTGTTGAGAAAAACTCTGAAAACAAGGGACAAAATGAAGCTGAAACTGAATGTGTTATCCTCTAAAGCAAACCCACTAAAAAGTTTTGCCACAGTCCATAACTTTCTGTAGTTCATTACTAATTCATGTGTGTCTGCCTAAAAAATATTTTTTACATAACATTTTTAAAAGTCCAAAAACATACTTCCTATGTTTTACATTATTTATTCCTATTTATGTTTGACATTAGAATTGACACTCTCATTTTCACTCTTTTTGACTAAAGTGAAAATGAAACAGAATGCAATCATGTGCAAATCTCATAAACCCATGATTTATTCAGTTCCACACATAAAACATATCAAATGTTTAAACTGAGTAATTGTACAATTTTAAGAAAAAAGGTTATTATTTATTTGATGGCAGCAATGCATCTCACAAAAGTTAGGACAGGGCCATGTTTAACACCGTGTAACATCCTCAATTCTTGTAACAGTAATCTGTAAATGTCTGGGAACTAAATAGACCCGTTGCTAGACTTTTGAGAGTTGAACGTTATCCCATTCTTTTCTGGTATATGACTATATCTGCCTAGCAAATAGTGTTATTTGTCGTATTTGCCATTTCATGATGCATCAAATGTTTTTGATTGTGAAAGGCCAGGACTGCAGGTAGGCCAATTCAGCATATGAATTCTTCCCTACACTATCGGGAATGCTGGGTTTTCAACTTAGTGCTGATAACAGGCCAGATTGTCCCTCTCCTCTTCAGTTCAAGATACAATGTCCCATGTTTTCCAAAAAGATTTTGAAATACAAATTTGTCTGCTTTTTCACTGCTTTTCAATCTATCCCAAATGATCTTTTGGTCAAAGGAGGCATCAGCATTTCTGGATCATGCTTATATATGGTTTCTTCTTTGCATTATAGAACTTTAACCTGCATTTGTTAATAACTTGGCAAACTGTGTTTAGAGCAGTGGTTCTTAACCTGGGTTCGATGAGCCGGTCTCAGGGGTTCGGCAGATTATCGTGTAAATTTGTGATGACACGTCCCTCTTGGCCGTCACTGGCTGCAGATAATCATGCTACACTGCTTAGCGCTCAGTAGTGAACATGTTATTGTCGTGGTCGTACTTCTAGTGATGGTCGTTCTTGAGCGATTCTTTCATTTTAAATTAATCTTTACTGTGACTCTGGAATAACGAGTCACCTCGTGGGAGTGATTCGCGCATGCGCAGTAACATCCTATAGTCTCTGTATT
>JBBIGC010031941.1:0-12168 GCA_037576955.1 Lepidarchus adonis
GTGTGTGTGTGTGTGTGGGAGAGAGAGAGAGAGAGAGAGAGAGAGAGAGAGAGAGAGAGAGAGAGAGAGAGAGAGCTCATGTTCTGCAGCTGTCGATGCCTGGCTGGCATCTCAACTTCACCTCGCGTGCGGAACGATAAATTCTCTGTGCTAATGGTGCAAGGGTTTGTTTTCATCTGATGCCCTATTTTATATATGCATCACCCACACACCAACTACTCAATCTTTCCCAATCAAGAATTGAATGCTTCCCAGATGGGCAGAGAAACCGTGAGATTTTCATTGGGGACTTGTTGCTGTAGGAAAAATGCTATAGAGACTTTAAAGCAATTTAAACATCGATAACAAATCTTTGGAGCAGGTTTGCAATTTCAACGCACCCCTGTTCTCTCTCAAAGCTGTACAGTAACTTTTGCAAACCCTTCCTCACACACTGTAACAGTGTAATTTAAGGCCACAGAGAGCAGAGGCCAAGGACATGACTAAGCTGGCCCATTATGTTACACCATAAAAACAACGTTCACAGTGACAGGCCTGTTTGAAGTTCCATCACCCCCCATTACAGCATAAATGCAGCCTGTCCATGGTTGCCGCCACTCAAAGGGACACATTCATGAAGATTCAGACTCCCTCCCAGCAGGCAACCAGATCTTCAGGATAGCCAGGCCTTTGCACGCAATGTTTTGTAAACTTGGCTTAGTATGCCATAAATTACTGTAGGTTTGAATAGAATTGTAATAGTAATATATTGTGTGAGTCCATCTTATGATTCTGTATTTGATAAGATTACAATATAAAGAAATCCACTGATCACTAAATTGCTATTTGTGGTGACTGACAAATGTGTCCATGCAAATACCACTGACCTTACCCATTCATGCAAATTAACAAGCAAATTAACACTGCAGCCTACTCTGCTTTTACAGTTTTTTATGTAGGAATAAATAAACCCCTTTAAATCATGGGCTATTAAAGTAGAATTCTTTAGTTACCATGGAAACATTTTGATGACATGTTGAGTACTTTTTAAGTTAAGTATTGGTTCGTATTGGTTAGATCTGGTTGTCTGGGAGACCAAGGAAGGCAGTATGAACTGTAAATAACTTTAAATATTTATTTGTAAAAAAAAATTGGAATCATGTATGATTTTCGTTCCACTTCTCAAGTGTACACCACGTGGAATTCCAATAAAATAGATTCATGTTTGTGGCTGTAAACACAATTTTTAAGAAAGCCACAATTTTTGCAGCATATTCTCTTAAAGATAACGATTTCTAAATAGTTTAGTTTAAATAGTTTCTAAAGAAAAACACTCTTTACAAGTTTTAAATAATGAACAAGACACCTATTAAAGGTTCTGCCTAAAAGTAAAAACCATACAGAACATTTTAAACTGTGAAATTAGAGACCCAGCTCCATATGTAACTATTGAAAACAGATATTCTGGGATTACAGTTGGGGAGTTACAGGAGATAATTTATATAATTTAGCTTATATATAATAAATATATTTAGATATATACTTTATATACTTTAGATATTTGCAAAAGTGAAAGTATTAATGATTAGGCTTAATGGTTTGTACTAATACATTCAGCACAACCCGCAGATGCTAGATCAGACTGAGATTTGGAGGAAGCCAATTCAACACATTAAAATCTTGTTTATGTTTCTCAAACCATTGCTGAACAATTTCTGAGAGTGTGTCAGGAAGCACAGTGAAGGAACTCTGCCATAATGCCTCCTGGTGCCACACACATGGTCACCTAATGTCAAAGGAAATTAAGATTTATGGTCACCTTCTATTATTTCCCCTTATTGATACACATCAAGCAGTGATGCCTTGTGTGTCCTGTCATTTTTCTCTCATTTTCAGCATTAACCGTTTCTGTGTGATTGGACCAAGTGGCTTGCCATCATTAAAACTTATGCTCCTATGACTCTGTCACTGGTTCACCCGTTGCCTTTTCTATGGACTGCTTGTAGCAGGTGTGTATGTATATGACTATATAAAACAGACAGAGGTAGCAAGGGGTACACACACCTTTGTTTGGAACCTCTGTTTTATTACCTCCACCTACTCAACAGTACAAGTACTTTTAAAATAGTAGACTGTCTGTTTCCCTGCATCATATGTTTATCCCATTCTTCCATGGTCATGGCCACCCATTTGGCAGTGGATGATTGTTAGCACAGCAGGCCAATAGTGTCTTGACCACTGATAAAGAAATTAATGACGACTATAGAAAACAATAGAATAGAATATCTTTATTGCCATTGCATAACAAGGAAGTATGACAACATTGGGTTTGGAGCATGATGCCACAAAGATAACTGAGAGTAAAATAATACAGTAGGTAAAAAAATTAATAATAAGCAGCATCATGACATCTGGCATCAATACATGGTTATTTGTAGGTGGAGCCAATAGAGTGAATAAGTCCGTCTCCAGCACTTATGCTTGTCTTTAACCTAATAAAATGGATGACGAGTGTGTGTACCTAATAAAATGGTTTATCAGTATGTATTTGTATGGGAGTGTGTATGTGTGAAACTGAGGGAATGTGGGATAAAAAGTTGACCCCATGTACTGGCAAAACATAAAATGTGTGTGTGCGCATGTGTGTTTGCTTGCGTGCATACTTAGTCAGCTGGGGAAATGACTCATACAGTTGTACATTGTTTAGATCACACCATGGAAAGAAGTTAGAAGCTCATTCCTCGGGGATATTCTGTTTCATCCATGGCTTCCTCAGTGAACTGGAGTTTCCCCAACACCTGTTTTAGCTCTCCTCACTCTCTTTATGTCTAGATAAACATAGAGGCCCAGAAAACATGATAATCACATTAATCTCAGCTTTGTAAAAACCTAAATTACACAAGTTCAAGTTCGACTCCCATATAAACAGATCTCCAGTGTCCTCTTTACTGAAGCTAACTACTAGTTAAAGTTGTGAGTGTATTTATATTTTTGGCTTATTACAATGACATATTGACCTTTAGCAAAGTTCTTATTTACTGACCGTCTGATACGTTGCCAATACATCTGATTCTCCACTTCTCCTCGAGCTTTTGTTTATTCTGAGTTAGGGAAGCATTGTTATCAGTTGTTGCGCAACAATTTCCCACATTAACCACATCAGTTTTCATTCAGAAGCATGAAAGTTCACTTGAAGGGGGACAGTAAACAGAAGATGTCTGTACATAAGTTCTCCAAATTATGCAGAACAACAATATCATTCAAAACCACATACGTATAGTTGAGTAACTGAGTCAATCATTTATCATGGCTGATAGGGGCTATATGCGAGTGCAGCTGCATGGGGAGAAATATATCTTTCCCTAATCAGGTTCAGAAAAACTTTATACCTGGAGTGCTGCTTCCTGCCTCTCTGTCTGTCCAAAACTCAGCTACAAAGAGGTCACCTTAAGGAATAAATGGGGTTGCAGTATCCAGGTTGCATTTTGCTGGTCACAGGCAAGATTGCACCTGTTACAGTGTCTCACAAAAGTGAGTAGATCCCTCACATTTTTGTAATTTTTTAAATTATATCTTTTCATGGGACAACACTGAATATCTTGTAAAAGATTCACATAATGTTGTCCCATGAAAAGATATAATACAATATTTTAAAAAATGCAAGGGCGTACTCACTTTTGTAAGATACTGTATTTGCCATATGTCATGGCCAAAAAGAAACTATAAATATAGTGAAAATATAGTGTGTGTTTATTTACTGGAAGGTATTAAAGGTGTACACTTTTCTGAGAATGTACGAGTTAAAAATCTGTGTTGAATCTGTAGCACAAAACAGTAGAGCTGGGTTTGAAGCAAATCACAAGATATCTTACACCCTACAACATATAACACATACCTGAAATGCAGCCAGTGTGGGGTGATTCATATAAAACATTTTATATTAATTATGTAGCCTTTAAAATTGGTTATGCATGGCAAGCGTTGTCATTTAACAACACTAGATGCAGATGAGTGGGGTCTTCTAATTAATGACCTAATTGTAATGAATATAGCCATTTTGAGGTTCACCCATTGCTGGCACAGGTGTTAAGTTGTGCACAAACAAAATGTAAAATATTGTAAAAGCTACTAAAAGTAGTGCTTTGTTGTAACTTTTCTTCAACTTTATTGTATGTCTGATTTTAACATAGTTATGCAGTTTTCATCCAAATAAACGTTGCATGAATAGATGTACAATTTATTTGGAAGAGTGTATATTTGTTGGTTGGTTTTATGTTAAGAATCATGTAGCTTATTATATATTAGAAACTAAAATTTTAGAACTGAAATGCATCTCAAATGATCATCAAATGTCAGTACCTGCTCCCACAAATGCTGTTGTGGCTGAAAGTAGTCAGCCCTCCCCAGCAATTTACCAACTTCTTGTTGGGTCTAAATAGGTTCCACACCCCTAATGGTGCTGGATGTTTACTAAGAAAAACTTCATGACTGACATAACTGACAGCACCTAGTCTGTGTTAATGTAGACTAATGAAAAAGTATCCCACAGAAGCTTTATGCTGCTGACTTGCCTGTGTTTCTTGACAACAAAACTCCCAGTGTTAACAATTCAGTCTCAAAATTGTGCCAAGCTGGACACATATGAACACTGTGGGTGTTAATTTAAAACATTTACTGAATTCAAGAGAATCTCTGGTTGACAACTGGACCAAAATGAACTATGTACACAAACAAACAAACAACTGCTATTAAAAGCTGTTATACCAAGCTAATGTATTGATTTAACAAATAGCCATGTATCCCATAATTGTAAAGATAGCAAGTAAGCCTGGTTATTAGATAGTAATTAGGCATTGTCATTAAAACCATGGAATAAGCTCAGTTTACCTTATTAATTGTGTGGAGGCTGCCAAAAATGCTGGAGATGCTAACAAAGAACATTAAATAAAAAGCAGGCTAACCCCCACTGGTTGGGTCTAATTCATGTTTATATACATATGGACATATCCAGGCAGGCCTATACAGTCTCTAAGTTGTAAAGCAAAATTATGCAAGATCCCTGCCTCCCCCTTGTGTCAAAGCAGTTGTCAGTGTCTGTAATACATATGCCCCTATTCCCCTAAATTGAAACCTCTTTATTTCCCGCTCTGGGCAAATCAGCTCCCTACACACACATCCACATAATGCAAACCTGTGGACAAATCAAACTGATTTTGACCTTGTTTCATTTTATTACAAACTAAACTGCAAATAAGCTGAGATACTTCTTAAAATGCTATTAAAACAAAAATCTGCAATGGCTTTTAATGGCTGCAATACCCTACTGGACTGGCAGCAGGCCAGTGTCTATTAAGCCACACTGTTGTATCCCAGAATGTGGTTTGGTGCTGTCCAAATAAGCATGGGTGTTCCAGGAAGAGACGTCACCTTGATGGCAACATATGTCTCTCTAAAACTCCAATATACCCTTCAGAGTCAACTTTCTTCTGAGCCCAGGTGGTTGTATTGGTCACAGTGGCAGGATGGTTTCTTTGGTCGTGCTGCCTGAGGGTTTGAAGATAACACACATTCAACAGTGGTTTGGTACCTTTTCCTTTACACACTGAGATGATAAATAATTACAAAATGGAGATTATAAAAGATAGATAGTGGTATGTATGTATGTATGTACAGTGGTGTGAACAAGTGTTTGCCCCTTCCTGATTAATTTTTTTCTGTGTTTGTCACACTTAAATATTTCATCAAACAAATGTAAATATTAGTCAAAGACAACACAAGTAAACACAAAATGTTGTGTTTAAGTAAAGGATTTTATTATTAAGGGAGAAAAAAATCCAAACCTGCATAACATAACAGTGGTTCATTACACCTGAGTTATATATCTCCAGCCACACCCAGGCCTGACTACTACCACACATGTTCTCAACCAAAAAATCACACGAATAAGACCTGACTGACGAAGTGAAGTAGAGCAAAAGATCCTCAAAAGCTAGTCATCATGCAGAGATCCAAAGACATTCAGGAACAAATGAGAAAGAAAGTAATTGAGATTTAACAGCATGGAAAAGGTTATAAAGCCATTTCTAAAGCTTTGAGACTTCAGCAAACTACAGTGAGAGCCATTATCCACAAATGGCGAAAACACGGATCAGTGGTGAACTGAGGAGTGGCCAGCTGACAAAGTTGCCCCAAAAACACAGCAGAAACCAATCCAATAGGTCACAAAAGACCCACAACAAGATCCAAAGAACTTCAGGCCTCACTTGTCTTAGTTAAGGTGTTCATGACCCCACCATAAGAAAGAGACTGCGCAACAATGGCCCAGTGCCAAGACGAAAACCACTGCTGAGCAAAAAGAACATTAATGCTCATCTCAGTTTTGCCAGAAAACATCTTGATGATTCCCAAGACATTTGGGAAAATACTCTGTGAACTGTATTTTTGGAAGGTGTGTGTCCCATTACATCTGACATAGAAGTAACACTGCATTTCATAAACAGAACATCATACCAACAGTAAAACATGGTGGTGGTAGTGTGTTGGTCTGGGGCTGTTTTGCTGCTTCAGGACCTGGAAGACTTGCTGTAATAAATGGAACTGATGAGTTCTGCTGTCTACCAAAAACTTCTAAATAAAAAATAACCGTCCGTCTGTTTGTGACCTCGAACTTGGGTTCTGCAGCAGGACAATGATCCAGAACACATCAGCAAGTCCACCTCTGAAGACTTTGTATTGGCCTAGTCAAAGTCCTGACCTGAATCCTATTGAGATGCCGTGGCATGATCTTAAAAGGTGGTTTATGCTCAAAACCCTCCAATGTGGCTCAACTACAATTCTGCAAAGATGAGTTTGGGCCAAAATTCCTCCACAGTGCTGTAAAAGACTCATTGCAAGTTATCGCTAGCGCTTGATTGCAGTTGTTGCTGCTAAGGGCCCAACCAGTTATTAGGACAATCAGTTTATCACACAGCGCCATGCAGGTTTAGAATTTTTCTTCCTTTAATAATTAAATCCTTCACTTAAAAAATGCATTTTGTGATTACTTGTGTTGTCTTTGACTAATATTATAATTTGTTTCATGATCTGAAATATTTAGAAAGAAAACATTATATCAGTCTCTTATAAAATCTACATTGTTATACAAGTTCAAATATTTTATAATATTAAATATTAAATATTAAATATTATAATATTAAATAATATATTTTAAATTATCTAAAGATTTTTCATAATGCGAGTACTGAAGTAAGAAACTGTATTATGACCAAGCATAATGAAAATGTAAGTTCAATTTAGCCTAAGGCTTTGCGTAATGTAGCCGTTTTGTACTAGTTTCCAGAAATGGATTTAGTCTAGTCTTGGATTAAATTCACTATAGCATATTATTTTAAGTCTAAGCTTAGACTAAATCTATATCTGGGGAAACTGGCCTTTTAGGCTTAGACGTGACCTGCTGTGATGTTCCACAGCTCTTTGTGTATATTTGTACATGATGCTTGTTAGAAACGAAGGCAGGTAGTGCTGTGTTTATACTGTGTGTGCAGAGGAAGAGACAGAGGAATCAATGGCAGCAGGATGTTAAGGCTTAAAGTGCTGTGGCAGGCTGCAAGTGAATAAAAGTACGGTCTCTTTAAGAGAGTGTGTATGCGTGTGTGTGAGAGTGTGTAGTATTAGTGGGGGAGGAGGGAAGGGAGGATTGCGTGACTACAGCAGACGAGGAGCTGACCTCAGAGAAGTGGTTATGAAAACGATCTGTGGAACGGTGCAGGAGACCAGCCTTGCAAAAATGACGGGGCACTTCCTCTGTGCAGTCACACTTTTTACACACATATTCGTAGAGCTCTTTACTGAAGCTAAGAAGAACAAGAAAGCCCTGCTAAAGACATATGCTTTTCTGACTGTTTGGTGTTAAATAGAAATAAATTAGGAACTATCTTTATTTACAAATATTCACATAAACAGGTGTCTCGCAAAGATGTGAGATTGTGAGATTCAGTTAACTGCCTGCTGTCACATTGCCAAAACAGCCCATGACATCACTGATAAAAAGGAAAAGACTGAAGAGTGTTGTAGTATATATAGTATATGCTGGCTTCAGCTGAATATATTAAGAAAGCAATAAAACAAAGCAGTAGGAGATTAGTTCTCACAGGAGGTGTCAGTATTCACAGGTGTCCAATTCCTGACTCTGTCAAAACCATCTCTATCAACAAGACACAACTACTGTAACTGTATAGCAATGTTATGTAATCTTAACCACTAGCACAAATTACAGCTGCTATAGAAAACACATTTATTTTTTATGCTCTAAAATAATCATTTTTTTAAGAGAAGGGCATTCTTTACTTATGAATATGATTTTGGTCTTCTTTAAATTGTAAGTAATAGCAACTGTTCAGTTCAGTTGCTTTTTCATGAATGGGGCAAAACTGGAAAAAATTTAACTGATCATAGCACTGTTATTTAATGTATTTTCTTTTTTCATCATATCCAAAACAAATGGTCTTGTTAATGTTTCTTTTTAAATTTCCCATCGCAGTGATAGCACCACTGTAGTGCTGATTTACTGTTGTCTCCACCCCAACTGCTGCTAAAGAAGAAAGGTCACGTAGACCATGCATTTGTAAAGTGTATAATAACCATGTGAAACAGAAGGAGTGCTGTATCTGTTGAATATGTTTATAAATTCCTGTATATTTTCTATATGCAGGGTTCGCAGAAGTGTAGGAAGCTCTGATTGTGTGTATTTGCTTATATTTGTGTTGAGTATCTTCAGAGCATTGGTAGAGTCATGTAATGACTTTTTCAGAATTAACAATTAGTATGAGACTAAATGGATACAATTAGACCACTGTCCTCTCCATTTGATAGGAAAAGTAATTTCAGTTTTTGACCAATAATAATATTACATGTCTGTGAGTATCAAAATGTTGTGAACCGATGCTTTCAGTCCAGGTGTGACCCCCTTGCACAGCAATAGCTGCTATTGAATGTTTGAACTATTGATCAATCTGGAGGACTTTTAACCCTTAACACCATACAGAACCCGTTACACTCTGATATCATAAAAAGTCAGCTCTAAGGCTATATTTAGCAAGATCTGTGCCTAAATAGCTTCTAGATGAGAGAGAACTATGTAAATGTCACACAATATCTATATTTGATTTCAAGAAAGTAGAACCGTTTTAGATTTTCTTTTTCAAGGAAATCAATGACGTACAGTATTATCCACATTTTTCCACTCACAAATATAAACATTGGATAATTTTCCAAGTAGCATTAGTAGTAAATTAGGTTTATGTTTAATGGCTTCTCTTTATCAGTGTAAAAATAATTAAATAAGTATTGGGTGATATTTTTGCAGAATGTTTACTGCAAGATGTAAAATGGCATGTTAGTGCCAAGAACAAAATGCCATGCTGGCACACACTTGGGCATGCGTGGCTTTTGACTGAATCACTGTCAATAAAATTGAAGTTAAGTCTTTCACAAGCATTGTGCCATCAGCAAAGGTGCTACTGCAGCAGTTTTAGGGACACAGATGTTCACGCAGCAGTAAAGGTTTTACATGACTCCCTTGAACTCGAATCTTTTTGTAGTCTTACATTTAAAAATTCTTCACATAACAGCTCTGCGTGGCTCTCATGGGGCACTACCCTTCTTTCCATGACATTTGAAATAGTTTTCTGGGGAGAGGATGATAGACACGCATGCACATACAATTGAATTAAATATAAGTAATTTAGTTATAAGTAAAATAATAAAATTTAATTTACTGTCAGTAGTATTTATTACATCTGTAGTATTAAAAACATTAAATCTGCATTATATAATAAATAGAAATATGACATTTTTTTCTTCCCCCCTGGGATGTGTGCATCATACTTTGGGAAATCCTGCTTTAAACAAAAGGAACACTTCAGCACCCCTAACCCAGAGCAGAGTCAAAGCTGACCTCAGAGTTTGCGTGCCATGGTTTGTTTTGCATGTAGACCACATTTTGGACCATTGCATAACTCGGCAGTGGTTTATAAATCTTAGCATATTTGGCCTTTCTCTGTCTTTATCTCTTTCTCCCTGGTGGAAAAGTAAACATGCTAGTATTTTAAAGCACCAAACAGACAGTTATAACTAAAGAGCTGGAGAAAACATTAGTTCTTACATAGTGCAATTCATCAGCATAACTGAAGGCAGGACCATTAGCAGATCCATGTGTCTTAGCTTAGTGATCATTTGCTCCCTAAGTGTAATTAAGAATAACTTCTCTCTTTGAAACTGAGTAGCTTCACAAAGCTTGTTTACACAGCTGCTTTATTTCCCCTGTTATAATTCTAGTGAGTGTGTTAGAGAGAGAGAAACCCTGAAAAGCCCTAAAAGTCTTAAAATAAAAAACAGAATACTAAACCCCAGGTTTCAGGAGCTAAAGTGCATAGATACAATAGGCATATCATGTTTCTTTATGTAAATGTTTAAAAGAGGATTGAACATAATTACACCAATTGACAAAATGACTGTGTTTGCATGTTTCCTTTCTTTTGGAATGAGCAAGTCATTATATATCTCAAATATTAGCTCAGGAAAATGGACACCAGTGAAGACCTTTTGTCGTTTCAACACTGTGAATGCTGTTAGAGCTAACTGTCATAGGAGTGTTTAACAGCAAAGTGCATTAGTAATCCGACTTGCATGTGCAGATCCCTTTAATTAAGAATGACACAGGAGTGTAAACTCAGCGGCGAACTGAAGTTCAGTCACCCACCCACTGATGCTCACATTGAAACCCTTTGTAAAATGTAAATGATATAATATATATACTATTTATTGTATTATGAAAAATATATGATCATTAATATTTCATGCCAGCAACACATTTTAGAAAACTTGGGAAAAGAACATGTTTATCACCCTTTATTGCATTATCTTTACTCTTAACAAAACTTATGTCCCATTGTTACGTGATCTAGGATTTCACCCGCTCAACAGTTCTGGGTCTCCTTTGTCATATTTTCTGTGCCAAACGTTATAAGTGGGAGACAGGCCTGGACTGCACGAGTCATACTGTTGTAACTATTTTAGAATGTGATTTGGTATTGGCTAACTGAAATAACCAAGGCCTTCCCTAAAAATGACATTCAGCATTAAAAGACTGGATCTGCAAGATGTGTAAGCTGAACATATCACCCTGTGGCTCCATGCACCCTAGTGATCCTGTTTTTTTTTTGTTTTTGTTTTTTTGTTTTTTTAAGGCCTGTGACTGTTGACTTAGAAAACAACTGTCCACTTGACTTAGGTTCATCTTAAATTAGCCTGGGCTCAGAGATATCAACAGTTTTTCTGGAGGGTTGTATGCTCCATACACAGTTAATGGTAATAGTATGGTAATTGCTTATTTTAGATAAATATGATATTGTGTATTAAAGAACATATAGAATTCTCTGTATCTTAGATCAGCTGCAAGACCAAAGAGTAAAATCACCACATATTGTAAGCAAAATGAAACAAAATCAGTATTCATACTCAAAAGTCAGTCTTAGACTTTACTCTTCTGGCTAAGGAGGGTGATATGCTGTAGAAAACATGGAAAGCACTGGTTGGAGCACTTGGTTGTCCATTCAAATGGGTTGTTCCAAAGTGTAAGGGCCCCACCTACATGCACGCAATGCTCAAGAAGCCAATTTGCTTTGCAGGAATCTTTGACATTTTCCTCTCCTCCCTGCCAAAATGTCACAGCCAAAATATGTCTTGTAAAAGTATGAGTTTGCAAGAGGAAAAAGACTTTATTGCGTCTTATATCTGTGTATCTGCAGGATTCATTTATTTCAACAATACTCTTTATAAATGTCACAAGTTCACTG
The DNA here is from genome assembly GCA_037576955.1 of Lepidarchus adonis. NCBI lineage: Eukaryota > Metazoa > Chordata > Actinopteri > Characiformes > Lepidarchidae > Lepidarchus > Lepidarchus adonis. The sequence goes on from JBBIGC010031941.1 coordinate 11,835, forward strand.
AACATTATTAGAAGCATGAAGTATAGAAAGACAATCAACAGAGGATCTCACCCACTGAGTTGTGTAGCCTCCATTGTAGCATGTAAATATTTAGACAGCTTGATCCTTTGGTTTGTGGGAGAAGCAAAATAGCTTAGAGGGATTTATTCATTCAGCTGAGTATATTGACCAAAGCCAATTACGGTAGCCAACTACAGGGAGCAGAATGGGGTTAAGTGCTTTACTTAAGTATGCAACAACCAGAGCCATCTGCAAGGACTGATATGTGTGTGTGTGTGTGTGTGTGTGTGTGTGTGTGTGTGTGTGTGTGTGTGTGTGTGTGTGTGTGTGTGTG